>CM038147.1:15772853-15800748 GCA_021437245.1 Aegilops speltoides | reverse complement strand
CGCTCTGAGTTTGAGCCCATACGTGCTCACTTGCTTGCTCGTGGTCGTATTCCTATCTCGGAGGTGCTTGCCGAGCTTCATGCTGAGGAGACCCGCCTCCGCCCTGCTGGTTTGCTGGTTTTCCCGTCTATGTTGGCTGCTCGGGCTCCTGTGTGGTCTGCTCGGCTCACAGCTCCACCGCTCCTCCCCACAGCTTCAGGGGGGTGGGTCGCCCTGCTTATACTGAGAGGGGCCGGTCGCGTCATGACACCTTCTGTGGCTACTGCTCTCGGCCAGGTCACCCAGAGTCTGATTGCCATGAGACGAAACGAGACCAGCGGCGCTCCTCTTCCAGTGGGACTCCTGGATCTTCCTCGACTCTGTCACTCACTGACCAGGACATTGTGAGGCTCAAACGCCTCTTGGCTTCCTCAGGCTCTTCGTCGACTGGTTCAGCTGCTGCTGTGACCGCATCCACTTCTCCACCACCGCAGGCATCTACACAGTCAGGTACATCTTCGTGGGTTTTGGAGTCTGGAGCCTCCTTCCATATGTCTTCTGATTCTTCTATGATGTCTTCCCTCCGACCTCTTGATTCGCCTGTTAATGTTCTTACCGCCGATGGCACACCTCTTCCTGTTGCTAGTCTTGGTCTTCTTTCCACTCCATCTTTTTTCTGTTCCTAGCGTTTCCCATGTTCCTCGCCTTACCATGAGTCTGTTTTCCGCTGCCCAACTTACTGATTCTGGTTGTCGTGTCATTCTTGATACCGACTCTTGCTCCATTCAGGATCGTCGCACCAAGGCTTTGGTTGGTGCTGGCCTCCGGTGCCGTGAGTCAGAGGCCCTTTAAGAGGTTGACTGGCTTCGTGTTCCTTCCGCTGCCACCACTCCTGCCAGCTCCCATGCTCTTGCTGCCTCTTCGTCTGCATCCTTCCAACAGTGGCATCATCGCCTTGGTCACATCTGTGGCTCTCACTTGTCTTCTTTAGTTTTTCAGGGCCTCTTAGGGTCTATATCTGGAGATGTTTCTTTACATTGTAATGGTTGCAGACTTGGCAAACAGACCCAGTTGCCTTATCCTACCAGTGAGTCGGTATCTCAGCATCCTGTTGACTTAGTTCATTCTGATGTTTGGGGCTCTGCTCCCTTTGATTTGAAAGGTGGTCATCGCTATTATATCTTGTTTATTGATGATTTCTCTCGCTACACTTGGCTCTACTTCATGAAATCTTGTAGCGAGGTTCTCTCTATATACAAACGTTTTGCTGCCATGGTTCACACCTAGTTTTCCACGCCCATTCGCACTTTTCGTGCTGACTCCGCTGGTGAGTTTATCTCCCAGCTGCTGCGTGGTTTTCTTGCGGAATAGGGTACTCCTGCCCAGTTCTCATGTCCTGGTGCTCATTCTCAGAATGACGTTGCCGAACGTAAGCATCGTCATCTACTTGAGATTGCTCGTGCGCTGATGATTGCTGCTTCCCTTCCGCCTCACTTTTGGGCTGAGGCTGTTTGTGCATCCACATATCTCATCAATATTCAGCCATCGACTGCTTTGTAGGGTGGTATTCCTATGGAGTGTCTCACTGGACGTTCTCCTGACCACTTAGTTCTTCGTATGTTTGGATGTGTGTGCTATGTCCTTCTTACCCCATGAGAACGCACCAAACTGACCGCTCAGTCGGTTGAGTGTGTCTTCCTTGGCTACAGCAATGAGCACAAGGGCTATCGCTGTTGGGATCATGTTGGTCGTCGTTTGTGCATCTCGTGTGATGTGAATTTTGATGAGTCTCGCTCTTACTACGCCTGTCCTTCTTCCTCGAGCTTCTCTATGGACGATATTTCCTTTCATCTTCTCCCTGATACACCTTGCTATGTGCCTCCTGTTTCATCTCCTCCTCCCGCCCCTCTCATTCACTCCCCTTCACCATCGACACCATCCTCCCCCTTCACCTCTCCATCATCATCTCCCGTTCGTCGCCCTATCTCACCATTTCCTCTCCACTATACTCGTTGCCCTCGTTCTGAGGATGCTTCTCCTGACACACCTTCCACCTCTGGTGCACCTCCCTTCACGCCTCCCTCGGTTCATAACCTCCCTGCTCGGTCTCTCCGTTATTGCTGAGTGAGGGAGTCCTGGACTAGGGGGTGTCCGGACAGCCGAACTATCAATATCCGCCGGACTCCCTGACTACGAAGATAGAAGATTGAAGACTCCGGCTCGTGTCCGGAAGGTACTTTCCTTGGCGTGGAAGGCAAGCTTGGCAATACGGATATGTAGATCTCCTACCATTGTAACCGACTCTGTGTAACCCTAGCCTCTCCGGTGTCTATATAAACCGGAGGGCCTTATTCCGTAGGACGAACATACATCTCAACAATCATACCATAGGCTAGCTTCTAGGGTTTAGCCTCCTTGATCTCGTGGTAGATCTACTCTTGTACTACCCACATCATCAATATTAATCAAGCAGGACGTAGGGTTTTACCTCCATCGAGAGGGCCCGAACCTGGGTAAAAACATTGTGTCCCTTGTCTCTTGTTACCATCCGCCTAGACGCACAGTTCGGGACCACCTACCCGAGATCCGCCGGTTTTGACACCGACATTGGTGCTTTCATTGAGAGTTCCTCTGTGTCGTCGCCGATAGAGTGGATGCCTCCACCCGTCTTCAAAGACGGTGTTTTCGCCGGAGGGGCCTTGGCCGCCGGCCAAACTATTCGGCTTGGTGATTTTCTCATGACTGCCTGTCCGGCCGCCGCTTCGGCAATGACTTCTCAAGTCGTCGGAAGCAATCTTCGCGTCCCTAAAGCTGCCGAACAGTTAGATCCAATCGAGCTCTCGTCTGTTAACGAGCTCTTGGATCGCATCGCCGCCCTGGGAGTCGCTACGGACTACAACCAAATTGGGCTTAAAACCGATCTGAGAGAGATCAACTCTCCCCAAGCCACCCACCACGTCTCTATGGTAGAGGAACAATACAGCAACTCCTTGCCAATGTTGAAGACAATTCATGTCCGGATTCCCGAACCCTCCATGCCGGATTCCCGCGGAGGGACGAACTTCGATCGAGCATTGAACTTAAAATCATGCATCGCCCCGGACTCGCTGGGTTGCGCCCAGCAAACCAAACTTCCGAATTCGGAAACTTCTTGGCCTTTGAGCCTCAAGATGGGCAGGGATCCGGATTTTATTCCACCCACCCGCCCAGACATATGCGATCTATCTCTAATACGGCAAGAGCCTACTGAGACAGTACATCACTACTGGGCCAGATTCCTCCTGGTTATGAACAGGATAAAGGACTACCGAGAGGAAAACGCAATATCAATTTTCTGCAATAACTGCACGGACAAGGGAATACTAAACGCCATTGATCGTCGCAAAATTACGCACTTCACCGATCTGGCATCCATTGTGCGAAAGTACGGTGCGATGGAGACTTTCCGGAAAACTGAAAATCAGTTTTGGGATAATCCGGCCCCAAGCCCAGTCCGCAGTAAAAGGGCGCCTTATACTCAGGCCCCAGATGCAAAAACGAAAAAGCAAAAACCCAATAAGGGAAATGGAACCGTACTGGAGGGATGGCTCAATGGACCCTGTAAACTTCATAGTACAGAGGGAGCCGTCCCAACACATAGCCTTCGAGCATGTTGGATATTACGGCAGGTGGCCAAAAGTGGCGAAGAGCTTCTAGCTCCGGGAAACCACTCCAACAATACCAGCACGGTATCACCAGTCTTCGAGACTTTCGCATCAAATAATATGCGAAAACGAACAGTCCGCGAACTCGCCGAAGTCTACCAAGTAGCAACAGCAAATCCATGGAGCGACACATCTATTACCTTCAATGCCAGCGACAAGCCCACATTCCGAACAACCAGAGCCCCAGCCGCACTGGTACTTAGTCCCATAGTGGACGGCTTTCGACTGACAAAAGTCCTCATGGATGGCGGCAGCGGACTAAACCTCATTTATGAGGAAACTCTGAGAAAAATGGAAATCGATTGGAGCCGTATTGAGCGAAGCAGCACAACCTTTAGAGGAATAATCCCTAGCCGGGAAGCGAGCTGCACCGGTAAAATCACACTCGATGTGGTGTTCGGCTCTCCGGACAATTACAGATCCGAAGAAGTCACGTTCCAGGTGGCCCCGTTCGGCAGTGGGTACCACGCCATATTAGGACGAGAGGCATTCACAATTTTTCAAGCAATACCTCATTACGGGTACATGAAGCTCAAAATACCTGGGCCCGGCGGAATAATCACTCTCACTAGTGATCCGGACATAGCACTCCGTGCCAAAAATAAGACAGCCGCACTAGCCCTCGAGGCACTATCCGAAGCCCTAGCGGCAGAGGAACTCACCGCGCTGCGCTCTACGGTGAACAGGGACGATGTGATACTCGACAAAAGATCCAAGTCCACCTCCTTCAAACCAGCAGATGAGATAATAAAATTCCAGGTCCATCCAACGGACCCAACAAAGACGGCCTCCATCGGGGCACAGTTGAACCCCAAAGTTGACGCCGCACTGCGTGAATTCCTTCGGGAAAATTGGAATATCTTCGCCTGGCATCCTTCGGACATGCCCGGAATCCCTCGCAGGTTGGCAGAACACAGCCTAAACATCCTAAAAGGATTCAAGCCAGTCAAACAGGCTCTTCGACGATTTTCCGAGCCCAAAAGATAGGCAATGGGAGAGGATCTAGCCAAACTATTGGAAGCCGGATTCATTAGAGATATTAAACATTCGGACTGGCTAGCAAATTTGGTGATGGTACCAAAGAAGGATAAATCCTGGCGCCTCTGTGTCGATTTTAAAGACCTCAATAAAGCTTGCCCAAAGGATCCCTTCCCTCTCCCCTGCATTGATCAAATCATCGATGCCACAGCAGGGCACGATTCGTTGTGCTTCCTGGACGCATACTCTGGCTATCATCAAATCAAGATGGCAGAAGCAGACCAAGCCGCAACAGCGTTTATCACTCCATATGGACCATTCTGCTTCAACACGATGCCCTTCGGACTTAAAAATGCCGGCGCAACATACTAGCGCATGATTCAAACTTGTCTGGCCACCCAGATCGGCAAAACAGTCAAGGCATACGTAGACGATGTAGTCGTCAAAACAAAACACGTCGAAACTTTAGTAGACGATTTGAGGCTGACATTTGACAACCTCAGAGCATATGACATCAAGCTGAATCCGGAAAAATGCGTTTTCGGCGTGCCAGCCGGAAACCTACTAGGCTTCATTGTATCCGGTAGAGGAATTGAAGCAAATCCAGCTAAAATCCGAGGTCTGTCACAATTGGATATTCCAAAAGACCTCAAGCAAATACAAAAATTAACAGGATGCGTGGCAGCCTTAAGCCGCTTTATCTCCCGTCTAGGAGAAAAGGCGTTGCCCTCTATCGCCTCCTCAAAGCACGAACACTTCGTGGGACGAATGCTGCCACCGCCGGACTCGAAGAAATAAAGGCCATCTTGGCAACAAATCTGGTCTGGCTGCGCCCACTCTGGCGAACCAATGTTGTTATACATCGCAGCAACACATCAAGTTGTAAGCGCGGTCCTCGTCGTCGAACGAGCGACAGAAGGGCATAAATTCCCTCTTCAAAAACCAGTGTATTATGTATCCACTATGTTAACCCCCTGCAAATCCCGTTACCCACACTATCAGAAGATAGCATATGCGGTGTTCATGGCGTCTCGGAAGCTCCGGCACTACTTTCAGGAATGTTCGATAACAATGGCCTCTGAAGTACCACTCAATGACATTATAAATAACCGTGACGCCACGAGCAGGATAGCAAAATGGGCCATTGAGCTCTTACCATTCGACATCACCTACAAACCCCGACGAGCTATAAAGTCACATGTTTTGGCTGACTTCGTCGCCGAATGGACCGAAGCCGAACTCCCTAAAGAGTACGGCGCATACTCCAATTGGACTATGCATTTCGACGGTTCTAAAATGTTGGCGGATCGGGGCGGCGTCGTCTCGACGTCCCCACGGAGATACAGTCCAAGACGTACTTCAAATAATGTACACAGACTCCAACAACGCAGCGAATCTGAGGCCTGTTACATGGTCTCCGGATGGCGGTCTCCATGGGCATTCAACGCCTAGAGGTGCGCGGGGACTCAAACCTTGCAATATCCCAAATAAACGGAGACTTCGACGCCAATTATCCGAAAATGGCAGCATATCGCAACGCTGTCCTAAAAATGTCAGCTCGGTTTGAAGGACTTGAATTCCATCACATAGCCCGAGATAATAACCAAGCGGCCGACGTCCTGGCACGCATCGGTGCGAAACATGATGCTGTCCCTCCAAATATCTTCCTGGAACGGCTCTTCAAGATATCCGTACTATGGGAAGAGGAGTTCGGTAGTGACAAACCGGAGAAAACCGCACCAATCGGTGATTCGGCAAATGAAATAACACCCTCCGCCCACGTCATAATGGCAGTAATCACCGCGTGGACAGAACCTTTCCTAGCCTACTTACTTAGGCAGGAACTTCCCGAAGACCAAAATGAGGCCCGCTGCATAGTCCAGCGATCGAAGGCCTACAAGGTCCATGAGGGAGAACTTTATAATAAAAGTACTACCGTAGTCCTTCAAAGGTGTATCTCCGAAGAAGAAGGGCGAAACCTCCTGGCTGAAATTCATGACGGACTAGGCGGACACCACGCAGCAGCCCGGGCCCTTGTAGGAAAGGCATTCCGTACAGGATTTTATTGGCCGACGGCTCGGGTAGACGCACAGGACTTGGTCCAGCGATGCGTTGGTTGTCAGCTCTTTGCTAATCAGAGCCATATGCCACCCACCGCCCTCAAAACCATACCCATTACCTGGCCGTTCGCGGTCTGGGGGCTTGACATGGTTGGACCCCTTAAAGGGGGAACCCACAAGAAAAAGTACCTATTGGTCATGGTGGATAAGTTCACCAAATGGATAGAGGCCAAACCGGTTAAAGCGGCGAGTCCGGACCAGTGATAGACTTTATATCGGGGTGGTACACCATTACGGAGTCCCCACAAGATCATCACCGACAACGGCACGAACTTCACGGCCGATGAGGTTAAGTCATGGTGCAAAAATATGGGCATCAAGCTCAACTATCGTCGATCTATCACCCTCAAACCAACGCTCAAGTGGAAAGAGCAAATGGTCTAATAATGGCGGCATTAAACCCAGACTAGTGAGGTCACTCAAGAAATCCGACGCACAATGGGTCGAGGAGCTCGACTCCGTACTGGGGCTGCGGACAACGCCTAACCGTACTACGGATTCACACCATTTTTATGGTATACGGCGCAGAGGCAGTCTTGCCTGCGACATTATTCATGACTCACCTCCAAAGGCGCATGTATGAGGAAAGAGAAGCCGAGCTGGATCGGCGGGACAGCTGGACACATTGGAGGAAGAACGTGGCGTCGCGGCTCGTCCGCATTCTATCGACAACAGGCCCAAGATATCAAAGCGAGAAGTACGGGCCAAGACTTACAACGTTGGCGAACTAGTTCTCGCTGCGGACAAGAAAAAGGACAAGCTCAAGCCTAAATGGGAGGGCCCCTTCATTATCGATCAAGTACTGACCGGCGGAGCATACCGTCTGCGAAACGCGTCGGATAACCGACTCGAGCCGAACCCATGGAACGCAGCCCGCCTCCGACGATTCTATTCCTAGCGCCGGACTAAGAGTTCGTACCCTTCCCCCGTCCAAACTTTTATACTTCGACTGTCTTTCGTTTCTCTTTTTATCCTTTTGACTTAAAAGCCCTTTCGGGCCTATTTTTTGCATTCTTTATATATGCATGATGTGCCATCCGCACTCATTATTCCTGGGGGCTTCTTTTACAGAAGCTTAATTATGCGGGTCTCATACCCAACACATGTGTCAAGCTTCCACATGTACCTTTTACTCGCCATTATATGCATCGATATGACTTAAGTTTTGGCCAAGCTGGGTTGCTGGCTCTCGTGCTTACCCCTCGTTCCCGATTGTTCGCTAGGAGGTAAAGGAGCACCTCTGCGATTATTCTTGCCGGGTCAGCGGATGTGTACCTTAGATCGGGTGAAGCCGAAAGCTAAGCGTTCTTAAGGGAATATTCGGTCGGTGATTTAAAAGATGACTTTTACCTATTTTATCTACATGCCCCGGATGTTTTATCGCTTTCTTTGCAGTCCGGACATGCACTTTAGGGCATGCCTCCCAAATAAAGGAACCCTTAACGGAACTATTCTCCTGGAAGATGTTTCTTACTAACCATGTAATATAACATAACTAGTTGGGCACTTGTCTGATAAAGCACTAATGACCCCTACGCGTGGTCTCCATGCATACCCCGGTTTTTTCATAACCAAGAAGGTATTCGGACACACTCCGGACTCTAGGGTCCTGTTGGGGATATTACCACTAGGTGTAAACCGGCCAGCCTGGGCCGGGTTAACTCTGTTAGTGGTATAAGCAGAGAAAGGCCCAAGGCCTGTAGTCGGTTTAGAACTTGTAGCCGTAAACCGGCCTGATGTATAACTTGTATTGTAAGTTAGGAATAGAGAGATACCAACCGGGATACGAGTATGAACCGGTTGGGACTCTATGAACCGACGGGCGTCACCCGTGTATATAAGGGGACGACCCGGCGACGGTTCAAGGGCAGACAACCACAACTCGAGCCTAGGCGAAGCTTGTTTGCTCCCTAGCCATCGAGACCACATCAATTCCATCACAACTAGACATAGGCTTTTACCTTCATCGAAGGGGCCGAACTAGTATAAACCCTTGTGTCTTTGTGTCCGCTTTAACCCCTTCAAGTAAACCCGTAGCGATGGCTCCACGACTAAGTCCTTTCACTAGGACATCTGCGTGACAAATCCACGACGATTGGCGCCCACCGTGGGCAATCGCGACGATGGTTTGACGATCTTGGAGGGCAAGCTCAAAGGATTCGAAGGCTACGTCGTGGGCCGGATGACCAAGAGTCGTCGCGGCCGGATCTACATCGACGACGCCGGATGGGGTCCCGAGGCCGATTCAATTGAGTACGGGTACCGGGTCCCCTTTGGTGGCATACACGTTTTCATCGGCAAGATCGGGGAGCCTGGGCCTGAGCCGGACATCTGCACCGACCTCGTCGAGACGGCTCAGCGTGCGCGACCTACCCAGGTTAAACCGGCCATGAAGCGTGTCTTCGTTGGAGTCGTCCACGGAGGAGAATGCAAGGACGGTTCAGAACACGGTAGTGAGACCATCGTCTATTCCGCGATTTAATCTTCAACAGAGAGGCGAGTCATTGTACCGATTGCGGGGCGATATGATCGAGGGCTGTTCCGATGGCGGCGATATTCCGGACCCCCAAGCGATCAACGGGTTGGAATATTCATGGCGATGCGCAGCAGCGAACCACTCCTCAACTGCTGCAGCGATGCTTTCCGGATCAGCGGCGGCGATGGCGATAAAGGGGAGGCCCGGCGCCCGCCGTTCAAGTTCTATCAGATCTGTTTGATGCACTAGCTGCGCTTATGGCAGAGGACAACCCGGCGGATCAGGCGGCTCATAATGCAGAAATTGCGAAAGTGAAAGAGCAGATGACGCAAGCCAAAGCGGATCTAGCGGCAGAAAAGGAGGGGATGGCTGCTGAGCGGGCCGCTCTGGACGCCCAGGCCTACAAACTCATGCTTGACCAGAGTGCGTCGTAGGAGGTGTTGAAGCGGAAGTATAGATCACGCCTACCATTAGGGTTTGATCCCAGAAATCTCTTTCAGACCCCAGGAGCTGGGCCCAGTAATCCGCCCCGGCACCGGGAGGCAAACCGGATTAAGGCACCGGGACCAGGAGCGACAGTCCAACCGCGCCTAATGGAGCCTCCTCAGCAGAACATAGTGGTTCCACCATCGGTTCAGACACCCCCAGGTCATTATTCTAATCCTATGGACAACCTTGTTGCAGCCGCCGCGCGATTGGAAGCTATCCCGGTCGAAGGAGATTCCCATAGCGATGAGACGCGCGGGTTAAGGAGCTTCTCCGGACTGCACTGATTCAAAAGGAAGCATATTCATATAGCCGTGATCGGATTCACTCTACGCCCCATCCAAGCCGGAGCTATAGCAGGCGCGTGGATGAACCGGCCATATCAAGCAGCGCTGGACCGTGAAGCGCCCGTGGCAATAACTGACGGGTGGTATTCGTGATGCTCGGAGGTGGTGGATCGGGCCGAACACGAAGGAGGCCAATTAGCAGCGCAGATGACGCGGTCAACATACACCGTTCGCCTACCACCTTCGCCGGACCAGAGTCGCATCCGCTTTAGGGGTGCCTGTTTGATCCCGCTTTACGCAATGTCGCCTGCCTAAAGACTTTAAGGGTCCACGCAAGGTGCGAATTACACCGCCGATCTGTCCCCTGAAGCGTGGGTTGAATGTTAAGAGATGGCCATGGAGATGCTAGATGTGGATGAGACCGCGTGTGCAAAATACTTCACCATGATGCTTGAAGGCACGACTCGTACTTGGTTGAAGAGCCTACCGCCCAACTCTATCAGCTCATGGGCGATTCACGGGCCGGTTTATCCAAATTTCAAGGATACATGTAAGCAGCCCAAGTCCATAGTAGACCTAGCGGCTTGTGTCCAGGAGGAAGGGGAGTCAACGACCCGTTGGGTACGCCGTATTTCGGAAATTTTGCATTCCTCTGACAGGATCAACGCTGACTCTGCAATCTTAACCTTAGAAGGCAACTGCCGGTTTGAGCCTTTAAAATTGAAATTGGGGCGCATGAAGCTGTTCTGTAATGACATGGGAACCCTCATGGCCGCTTTGGTGAAGTATGCTGATTCGGACAGTACCAAGGATCTCGAGGCTGATGATGATGAAGCAGGGAAGGGAAAGAAGAATGGCAACTTCAAGGGGCAACAGTACAAACCGGCGGGTCATGGAAACGGAGGCAAGCGCAAAGCGGATGGCAACATGGATTTCGTGGCCAATACTAATGCACAGGACAGGGGGCAGCGGCGCAGAGGCAAAGCGAATCGGGGTCCAAATCCTAATGCGAGCCGTTTGAATTACTTGTTGAATCAACCTTGCCCCAAGCACGGGACGAAGGAGTCGCCAGCTACCCATCTCTGGAAAGATTGTTATATTATGCAGGAGTTCAAAAACTCTAATGCTTTCCGGTATGACCAGGGGTCAGGTGGCGGTTCAGGATCCGGATTCCATGGGCCGGGTCACGATGGAGCTTCCGGTTCACGTCTTAATCAGGGCGGTCACAATAATCAGAATAATCAGAACGGCCAGCAGCAGCAGCAACAGTAGTCGGGTTATCAGAGCCAACCAAAGAAGTTGAACAATGGGCAGTATCATGTTTTCACAACTAGCTTGGATAAGCGCGACCGAAAGCTTCACAAGCGGGCAGTGAACTCTGTTGAACCGGCCTTGCCATGTTATTAACGCTGGTCGGAGCAGCCTATCGTGTGGAGTAGAGAGGACCATCCCCCCCGGGTTGATAATCCGGGCGAGGTAGCATTAGTGGTAGACCCTCAGGTGGGGGGTTATAAGGTCACTAAGGTGCTTATGGATGGAGGAAGTAGTATTAATATACTATACTATGAAACTTTCCGTCGCATGGGTCTAACAGACAAGGATCTCGCACCATCAATACAAGGTTCCATGGCGTAGTACCGTGCAAATCTGCTTATCCTGTTGGTAAGATAGCCCCGGATGTGGCTTTTGGAGACGAGCACGATTCGATGCGAAAAACTAACATTTGAGGTAGTGAAGATCCGAGTCCATATCACGCCTTGTTTGGGCGACCAGCTTATGCTAAGTTCATGGCACGACCTTGTTATATCTACTTGCAGCTCAAAATGCGGGTTACAAGGAGCGATAGCGGTGCATGGAAGCCGCGGGTCGCTTTGGAATGTGAGGAAGGTGATGCAGCTTATGCGAGGCGGTCTGTGCCACGGAGGAGTTGAAGTTCTATAAGGACAACGTTGATCCGGCAGATATGACCCCTTTAAAGAAACCAACTACAGAGCAGGAATCGGATCTGAAGTTTAAATCGGCAGCTGAGACCAAACTTGTTGACTTCGTGCGGGCGATTCGTCCAAGCAGTTCACTTGTCGATTGCTAATCTGGACCCTAAATAGGAAAGCGCGCTCATCGAGTTCATCCGTGATAACCGGATATCTTTGCATGGAAGCCATCGACATGCCGGTGTACCGAGGAACTCGCCGAGCACACACTTAATGTGGATCCTAAGTATAAACCGTGAAACAGTTCCTCCGCCGGTTTAACGAAGAAAGCGCAAAGCCATTGAGAGGAAGTGGCGGGCTTTTGGCAGCTGGCTTTATCATTGAAGTATTTCATCCGGGTGGCTTGCTAATCCGGTCTGGTACTTAAGAAAACGACACTTGGCGTATGTGTGTGGATTACACAGATCTTAACAAGGCACATCCGGCGGATCCTTTGCCCTCCCGCATTGATCGATTATTGATGCCACAGCGAGCTGTGGCGTTTAAGTTTTTGATGCGTACTCTGGATATCATCAGATCAAAATGGCGGTTAAGGACCAGGAGAAAATAGCGTTTATCACTCCCCTTGGAGCCTTCTGCTATGTATCTATGCCTTTCGGGCTCAAGAGCACCCAGGCTACTTATCAGCGGTGTGTACAGAATTTCCTGCATACACAGATCGGCCGCAATGTGCATGCTTACGTGGATGATATTGTAGTGAAATCAAGACAAAAGGAGACACTGGTGGATGATTTGAAGGAAACCTTTGACAACTTGCGCATTTACAAGATGATGCTTAATCCGTCCAAGTGCGTCTTTGGTGTTCCGGCAGGCAAGTTATTGGGGTTCCTGGTATCTAACAGAGGAATTGAGGCTAATCCGGAGAAAATTAAAGCTATTACTTCCTTGGCTAAACCGAAGTGTATCAATGATGTTCAGCGTTTGGCGGGCAGAATCGCTGCGCTGAGCCGGTTTATCAGCCACCTCGGAGAAAAGGCCATCCCTTTGTACCAGATGCTGAGGAAGACAAATAATTTCGTCTGGAGTCCGGCTGCTGATGAAGCATTTGAGGACTTAAAGCGGCAATTGGCCAATCCGCCTGTTCTTGCGGCTCCGGTTGACAAGAAGCCGCTGTTGTTATATGTTGCAGCCAATGCTCGAGCAGTTAGAGTGGCTATTGTGGTGGAACGCAAGGAGGCAGGCAAGGAATATCCGGTTCAGCGGCGGTTTATTATATCGATGAGGTGCTTATTGAGTCCAAGCAAAGGTATCCGCATTGGCGAAGCTAGTCTATGGTGTTTTCATGGCGATCGAAAATTGAAGCGATATTTCCAAGGGCACCCTATCACGATGGCGATTCAGCTCCTTTGGGTGATATCATACGTAACCGGAGGCGGCGGTCGGATTGCCAAATGGGCCATAGAGCTTGGGCGCATGGACTAAAGTATATACCACGGACAGCGTGAAGTCTCAAGCACTTGTTGATTTCATTAATGATTGGGCGGAGTTACAAGCACCGGAGGAGAAGCGGATCACACGTATTGGACTATTCATTTCGATGGATCCAGCGGTTGGAAGGCTCGGGGCTGAGTCGTTTTAACTTCCCCGCGAGGTGATAAGTTTTGTTATGTTCTCCATTAATGTTCCTTGTACTAATAATGCACTGAGTACGAAGCCTTGCTCCATGGTCTCCGGATGGCTAAAGAGATGAACTTAAGCGGGTCAAGTGCTTTGGTGACTTCGGACTGGTGGCTCGGCAAGTGTCCGCACTTGGGATTCTAAGGACCGCTTATGGCCGCATATCGTCGGGAAGTGGATAATATTGCGGGTTGCTTCAAGGGTTATCAAGTGGATCATGTGGATCGCCGGAAGAATGAAGCAGCAGACGCTTTAAGCCGGTTAGGTTCTCAGCGTAAACCGGTCCCGCCTAATGTCTTTTTGGACGTATTGCACAACCCGTCAGTCCAGCTCTCAGGTGAAGCGGATTTGGCTATTCCTGATCCGGAGGCCCAATTGGTGGCAGCACTACATGCTATTCCGGATTGGACGGTTCCTTTTCTTGCGTATATGACTCGAGGGGAATTGCGAGAAGATGAGATTCTGGCCAGACAGATAATCCGGCGCTCCAAGTCTATGACAATTCTTAATGGTGAGTTGCATCATTGCAGTGTATCAGGGGCATTTCACGTTGTGTTTCTCCTGAGGAAGGCTGTGAAATCTTAAGAGAAATACATGAAGGAGATTGTGGACATCACACCGGTTCAAAGTCTCTGGTGGCAAAGGCGTTTCGTCACGGATTTTACTGGTTGACAGACACGCGATGCGGAGGACTTGGTTAAGCGGTGTGATGGATGTCGAAAATTTTCAAGGCGTGCTCATGTACCGCACAAGAGTTGAGGATGATCCCAATAACGTGGCCGTTTGCAACTTGGGGGCTGGATATGGTTGGACCCTTTAAACGATCCAAGGATAAGAAGACCCACCTTTTGGTGGCAGTAGACAAATTTACCAAGTGGGTTGAAGCGGAGCCTGTCAGCAAGTGTGATGCAGCAACAGTGGTGCAGTTCATCAAAAAGGTGATCTTCCGGTTTGGCTTTCCACACAGTATCATTACTGATAATGGTACTAATTTATCTAAGGGTGCTATGAAAGAGTTCTGTGAACGTGAGCACATCCGGCTTAACGCGTCGTCAGTGGCTCACCCCCAGTCCAACGGACAGGCAGAACAAGCTAATCAAGAGATCTTACGAGGCATCAAACCCCGGCTTATGGTTCCGTTGCAGAGGACACCAGGATGCTGGGTTGAAGAGCTGCCATCTGTGCTATGGAGTATCAATACTACGCCAAACCGGTCCACTGGATACACACCGTTCTTTATGGTCTATGGAGCAGAGGCAGTTCTCCCCAGCGATATCCGGCACGACTCGCCTCGTGTGGCGGCTTATGTTGAAGCGGACAACGAGACGGCACGGCAAGACGCTTTGGACCTATTGGATGAGGAGCGTGATATGGCAGCTGCTCGTTCGGCGATTTACCAGCAAAGATCTTCGTCGTTATCACGATCGCGGGTTAAAACCGAACCTTCCAAGAAGGAGATTTGGTGCTTGGCTCATCCAAGACCGAAAGATATGGACAAGTTATCCCCACCTTGGGAAGGACCTTTTGTGGTCGCAAGAATCTGCACTGTGGGTCATACTATCGATTGATATTCGAGAGCATCAAGACTCACGCCGCGTCGGAGGAGACCAACAGGCCATGGAACATAGCTCATCTTCGGCCTTACTACACTTGAGCCATTGGCTCTATTTATGTACATATCATGACAATGTATATATTATCTTCGATATAATAAAACCGGAGCCTCAGCTAAAGCGGGGTCTCTGTCTTTCTCATCATGCGTGGTTACATGGAGTGATTCTGTTTTTAAAGCGGCCTCCGGTTTACCCCTTGACATTTGTTTTTATCACTTGGGGGCTTGGTCGTGTCCGAACCAATGCAACACCTCTTGATAGGCGAAAGCCACCAGATCATTTGGGGACACGGTCAAGTCTGAACCGGTCACGCCTCTTGGTCGGCCTACAGGCCTTAGAGTCATTTGGGGGCTTGGTCGAACCCGAACCAATGTCATGCCACTTGGCCGGCGTAATGTCACGAGTCTTTTGGGGACCTGGCCGACTGGCACCATCGCTACGCCTTCGGGGAGCTTGGTTGCGTCTGACCATGGTAATGCCATCTGACCAGCTCAGTAAAGCTTTTCTTTTGCAAAAAGTTGTTGCCTCTGTTTCCATATTTTTTCATAATTGGTATTCGATTTTTGTTGCGTTTTTTAAACCGACAACGTTTTCATCCGGTTCAACTGTCAATTACAAATTCATAGAACACGGTTAAATCTTACTCCGGAGTTTATCTGCCCGGTTTACCTTTTTCTTGTTATCATCATTGAATAACAAGGGGGCTTGTGCTGATTCAGCATGGTTTATATGGGAGTTGTTCTCTCCCCGCTTTACCGACGGTAATGGTTTCTAAGGCCTCCGCTTTAAGCTTGGCTACGCCAGCTTCATGCCCAGACATGGCAGGTATTTGTATCAAATATTTGTTGTATTTCTCATACATATATTCAATATCATAAACCGACTGGCGGTATCACCGCCACCGAGGTTCAAATTTTTCTGGTTGCAGGAAGTACGAATCAAGCAAAAGTTTCACCACTTATGCACGAAGGCATATTCAAAACGGAAGTATTAACTAAAGTTATTACAAGGCAACACGGTGCCCAAGTAAGATCATTGTTCTTTGGGCAACCGCCAACGACAGATATTTAAACCGGCCTCCGGTTCAAGCCTGCTCTTCATCCTCCGCCGCTTCAGCCTCCTCGTCTCTACCCATTGGCTGGAAATCAACAGTGGTCCAGTCGATTCCCATTAACGCTTGGAAAATAGCCTCTTCATGGATCAGGAAGGCGGTTCAATATCGGGGCGTAAGTATGCTTACGGATTGGAGGGATCAGATTTTCCGCTTCAAAAGTTGGGGCAGGCACTCGCTTGTTCTGGTCATTGTATTGTGCTTGATAATGCTCCAAATCTGCTTCTTCGGCCAGCTGACAAGCCAGAGGGCGCACTGCACGGTTTATTGCCCGTAAATCCTCTTCATTAAAATCAGAACCATCTTCCTTCACACTGGGGTAGCCTTGAGCTGCTTCCACAGGGTCAAAATCTGGTACCCATGCCTTTGCTCGGATCAAAGCATTAATAGCTCCAGTCCGGGCAGCAGATTTTTTCACCTCCTCAATCCGGGCAGGAAGCATGGACAACCGGTTCAGAGTATCTTGGATTAAGGAAGGTGCCGGGTTATTATGCGAGGCTGTGGTGATAATACGCCGGGCTCCGGTATATAGCTGTTCTACTAAGGTGTAGACAACCTTCAGTTTCTTCCACACATCGTTTCCTAAGTGCCCAATGCGTGTGCCTACAACAATAAAGAGTTAGTCTCAAACCGGATTTATACTACAGCAGGTTCAAAACATCACAACTGTTCAAAGGAGCTTACCAAAGATTGCCGCGGTCATGGAGTGTACTTGCCGCTTTACGGCTGTCAGATCATCTACCACCGGTTTAAGGGCAGCTTCAGCATTTTCTGCTCGTTTGATTAAATTGGCTTTCTCAGTGGCCCAATCAGCCTGTTCTTTCTTGAAGCCTTCCTTCAATTGTTCAGTGGCGTTCAGGGCACTGGTTAATTCTTTCTTGGCCTTCTCTGTTTCGGCCTGCTGGGTTTTCAACGCCTCTTGTAAATCGGCAATCCGGTCCTCCTTGATTTTCACCTCAGCCTGCATATAGACAGTATTTTCGACAAGCAGTTCAAGCAAGTCAAAGTCTCAACCACACAACAAATTTATATGCTTGACACTTGGGGGCTAATGCACCTTCGATTTTTATACTACTAGATGGCAAAGTCCCAAGCTCAATACAAGTATTCAACTTGGCACTTGGGGGCTAATGGCTATTTGATCTACGTATGTTTCCAAGGACAGTTTTTACTGAAACCCCGGTTTACACATGTCAAGATAAACCGGCCCTTGGGGGCTACGCAGGTGGATTTCAAAATTGTTAAAGAGTATATTCAAGTCCCGATTTGATCAATATTACAAACCGGCCCTTGGGGGCTAGAAGGGCTGATATAATGGCAGTAAGTAAATGAGTGGGTTACCTCAAACTTGTCCCTCATTAACTTGACCAGGCCAGCTTCATAGTCACGGCTAGTATAAAGCCGGTTTAAATAGCCAGAATGAAGGTCTTGGGCGCTCAGAGCAGCATATGTCTCCAGTTCAACATCCCATTTTCCTTTATTCAAAGCGGAAAAATCTTCTTTTACAGTGTGCCTGGTTAAAGTTGCAGGATTCCCCGGTTCAGAACGGCCCATACCAGTAATCACAACGTCATCATCTTTGGACTCGACGGATTGTGTGGGCACGGCCATTTTGTCAGCAGGACTGTGGGATTTATCAAACCGGACGGTGCTGGCAGGTGGATCGGCAGAGATTGAAGTGTTAACAGGCCTCTCTTCGGGAATAACAGCGTCTTGTAGCGGAGGATCGTTGGGAATGTCTTCAGAGGCAAAATTTTCAAGATCTGGTGCTCTCTCATGATCTGAGGCGGCATCTTCTTCAGCCGTTTTATCCAAACGGGCCTTCTTGCTGGGTTTCGGTTTAGTTCTAAGAGACAAAGAGTCAGGGAAAGGCATAAACCATTACACAATATATTAGAAGCATATGGTCGGTTTGGCTTACCCGGCGGCTATCTTCAATGGTGGTAACTGAGTGGCCGATGATTCACCAGAGGATGAATGGGAAGTGACCTGATAATCGGAGTCGGACGGATTAAGAGGTTGACGGAAGAAACCCGCTTTAGAATTTAAAGCAATAAAAGGTCGGAGACCTCGAATGCGCTTTCGAACCGGGCTGTTTGGTAAACCGCGAGGTAACTACCTGACCACTGTGCGGGTTGTGCAGCGAGCTTCATGTTGCTGCGTCTTCATAAGAAATTTGGGATCCAAATAAGCAAGAGGGTGAGAAAAATTAACTTTCCGGTTTGCCTGGCGAAATTTTGGTAAAGGCAAATTTGCTGAATCGGAAGAGAGAATAGTTACCTCAGCGAATCCTGCATTGCTGGCCTCAGCATCGTCCTGACAAGCATCATCATCAATAAGGCGTGTAAAAAGCAAGCCAAGAGAATCAAGTTCTACCTCAAGATCCGGATTACCCACATCATCGTCAATGGCTGGGTCAGATGAAGCAGTGGTCTTTCTCTTATGGGCTGGTTTCTTGACAACTTTGGTCTTGGGCCGGGTTGGCCGCCCTGCTTTCTCCGCTTTATCTAGTGAAAGTTTCTTGCTCCAAAACGGATTATCACCCTGGATCAAAAATAATTAAATGTTAGAAACATGAAGCAGTAACAGGTTTAATGATGGAACAACTAGAAACTTACCACAGGCGGTTTGTTGGTGGTGCAGTAAGGAGGTAGACCGGTTTGAGCACAGAGGTGCTCCGGTTCATTCAGCATCTTCTTTACCGAGTCTGTAACTTCATCATCAGAGAGTTGAATTTTGGTGTGTCGGAGTGGGTCGCCGACATCTTTGCGATCTCTCGGCACATCAAACCGAGCGCCGCTCGAGGCAGTATGCCCCATGATAACCAGCAGCGTGCAAGGTCTATTCCCGTCAAACCGTTAGCCATAAAAGCTCGGAGCTTGGGCAGTTGCGGGGCATATTTGCTTCTATCTTTGGCGCTCAATCTTTGTGGAAATGGATGGGTGTTGCTTAGCCGCTCTGGACGAAATCCAGGTAAGGGATTTTCATCGTCAGGAGAAGTATCTTTGCAATAAAACCAAGTCGCATTCCACTCCTTGGGGTGAGTATGGAGTTTGACGTGGGGATAGGTGATCTCCTTCCTCTTTTGAATAGCCATGCCACCCAATTCAGTATTGGGGCCGTCGGTGAATTCAGTGCGACGGTTTAGATGGAAGAGGTCTCTAAACAATTCAATAGAAGGTTCCTCTTGAAGATATACTTCAGATAGTACTTGAAAGTGGCATAAATTGGTGATGGAGTTGGGGCCAATGTCCTGGGGACGGAGCTGAAAATTGGCTAACACGTCCCGGTAAAATTTTGAACCGGGCGGTTTGAAGCCCCGGGCCAGGTGATCTGCAAAGACCACAACTTCTCCTTCCTGGGGTGTGGGAGGACATTCCTCTCCAGGGACCCTCCAGTGGACTGTATTTTTATCATCTAAAGCGCCAATCGAGACTAGATCATTCAGCTGTGATTCGGTGACGCGAGAAGGAACCCAGTTGCATTCATACACTTGTTTGGCCATGATAAGATCTACAAGAAATAATTGATCCGGTTCAAGAGCATGCTTGATACAAGGTGTTGATCTAAGTTATGATAAACCGGAGGCAGTGTCTATAAACCGGTTTCCTGTGATATGATATCAGGTGGATTCTGGCGGTTCAACAAGGGGACTAATGATATATATGTGCCGGTTTAGCAGTCTTTTCCTGTGGTAAGTTAAACCGCCTAATCTAGGCTTTGGAAGCGATTGAAGCTATGGATAATTAGTATGCAGAAACAAGTTTCACAACATCCTATTATGGCTGCGGATCAAACGTGAGTTTACAGAAAACAGAAAATATTTCGAGGAGTAAGGCAAAAACAGAAGTGAGCTATGGAGCAGGTATATGCGGAAGATCTGTGGGCTTAGATGAGAAGACTACAGCGGATGCGCAAGGATCACTATTAAAAGCAGCACAGGTTCACGGATTCATTCAAAATCAAAATAACAGATATGAACATGCGAAGAACGCAGCACGGAACTGGAACCCTAAAGAACAGATCTAGGTCAAGAAAGGGAGGAAGCTTACTGGGAACGGAGAAGACGCGGAAAGAGGCCGCAATGCTCGAATGCGATCGAGGTTGATGCAGCGGCCTAGGACGAGGCGGAAGTCGACGACGGTGGCGGAGCTCCAAGACCAGCGGCGCGAGGAAGACGAAGGAGAGAGGACGAAGGGAAAAGAAAGAAATGACCCTTCGGTCCTATTTATACAGCGACAGGGCTAGGTCAATCACACGGATCCAGGAGCTGCCGTTTAAAGAAGGCGTTATAAATGATAAGATGACGTCATGCCGGTTTACAGTAACCAGAAGTGGTGACGACACGGCGGTTTACCAATTACTAGAAGATGTCCAAGATACAAGCTTTGTGAAGGATTGACATGAACCAGTTCAAATCAATCTGGGGCCTAATGTTGGGGATATTACCACTAGGTGTAAACCGGCCAGCCTGGGCCGGGTTAACTCCGTTAGTGGTATAAGCAGAGAAAGGCCCAAGGCCTGTAGTCGGTTTAGAACTTGTAGCCGTAAACCGGCCTGATGTATAACTTGTATTGTAAGTTAGGAATAGAGAGATACCAACCGGATACGAGTATGAACGGTTGGGACTCTATGAACCGACGGGCGTCACCCGTGTATATAAGGGGCGACCCGCGGCAGTTCAAGGACGATAACCACAACTCGAGCCTAAGCGAAGCTTGTTTGCTCCCTAGCCATCGAGACCACATCAATTCCATCACAACTAGACGTAGGCTTTTACCTTCATCGAAGGGGCTGAACTAGTATAAACCCTTGTGTCTTTGTGTCCGCTTTAACCCCTTCAAGTAAACCCGTAGCGATGGCTCCACGACTAAGTCCTTTCACTAGGACATCTGCCGTGACAAATCCACGACAGGTCCCGAGGTCGAAGCGAAAAGGTCGGCAAAGACAAACAATCTACAATCCGGCTAGAAGGCATTACACATGTCACTTTAAAGGATAACATACATTGTCAAATTTGTTGATTGTATTCCTCCTCAATCCCGTCTAACAGGCTGTCTAGTTTACAGTCCCATTGGGAAAATTTAGCAGCCAACTCTACTTGGCTGTACACTAAGCTCACAGGGATCTCCTTCCCATCGGGCCCCACTGGTCCGACTTCGGCCATATGGTTGGGTTCCGCCTTCTTGTACCGCGTCTTCACCATGGCCCAAGCCTCCCTGGCACATTGACGGCAAGCCGAAATCTTCTACAAACGGAAGCGCTGCCGCACTCCCCATAGCTTCTCCGCAAGCTCCTCGAGGCCCTCGGGAAGGGCGAGGGCTGGCCATAAAGCCTGAACGACACCACTCATTGCCTGCCGAACTCGTTCGAGTAGCTGCAACAGTTCGGGAAGTTGATCACCCATTGATACGGGCATCTCCTCTGCAGGACGACCCGTGAGTATACCTACAAGACATATCATGTCAAAATAATTCCTCGCCGAACTCTTCTTTTCAAAAGAGTTCGCTCAAGCACTTACTATATATGCCACGACGAAGCCGTTGATTCTCCTTGACGGAGCCGGACAGCTCGGCCTGTGCGCCTTTCAGCGCTTCTCCGAGCTTGGCGTTGGCATCTTGGAGCTTGTTCCTTTCCTGCTGAACCCTATTCAGCACACTCTCGCCAGCCTTTAGCTGGCGCAGCAATGTTTGCCTGTATGGATCTTGTCCGGCGGTACCTGCAATGTCATTATTAGACTCACGCGCACGCCGCACAGCGCTTATATTTCTTAGTAAAAATGTGTTACCAGGAGGGGTCTTTCCGTCTCCTCCTGCGGCAGCAAGTGCGGCCTCAAATTGGGCTTTGCAATCTTGCAGATCCCGAGACAGCTGAGCGTTCTTCTCATTAAGTGCCTGAAATTTACAATGATCCTTAAATCAGTTAGAATAACTAATTTAAGTCTCGGGGGCTACTAGTATGTACAACCATTAAAATTCCCTTACCCGTATGTCTTTAACATACTGCTCCGTGGCTCTGGTAAAACCATTTTGAGCAGCACGGAGATGCGCGTCCCCTGCGTTAAAGGCATCCAATGCCTCGGGAAAAGCACGCTTCTTGAAATCTTGTCGTGGCGCCTATGATTCATAGCGCTCTCCACCTCGAACTTGGTGGCGGACGATGCATGCCGGTATCCTCCGTTGGAGCGAGGATCCGGCTCGCCTCTTGCGCTTGCCTCCCCCAGTCCGGGCGCTGGGCCTGGTTGGTGTTGGTCGGATCGGCAATTCCTGCGCCCTTGATCCGTGGCGCTTTTTCTCCTATAAAGATCATGAGCACTTAGGCGTTTCCTCGGGCGTTGCTCAAAAATTCAAACACGAGCTATACCTCTGCGGCGGCGTTTCCGTCCGCCGCGGCGCTCCTTTTCCTCCTGCTAGTTCGGACGGACCTCTGTAGGTCGGCCGTCGCAGGCTCGGCTTCCCGCCATAAAGGCGCTTCCTGCCAAATACCATCGTTCGCGAAGGTCAGAAATAGACAAGGATAAGATGACGGCGTCCGTACTTCGGTCGTGGTCACCTGGGAAGCCGGACTTAGCCCGGGGTAGTCCGCCGTAATGGCGACCAAAGCATTGTCTATGCTGAGCTGGTGATACACCCGTCGATCAGCTCCACCTCGATGTCGGATCCTTTTGGAGGCGGACCCAGGATCCTTCTAGATCCTCGGGTTGTGGAGCAGGACTCACCATGTCCTCCACAATCCGGCGTAGACCTGCTTGCCGAAGACATCTTGTAAAGCTTAAACTTGAAAGCAGGTAGAGCCCTTGAGGTGTTAAACACCCATCCTCTAGGGTTGATCATGGAAAAAACATCCAAAGGGTTCGGGCGAAGGAAGTCCTCCTTCTCCCCCTTGTACAGGCCGGACAGGATCTTCACCAGATCCTCGGTCGAATCCGGCCCTTTGCGACCGTGCCGGGTAGCATCGTCTTCCCCGTTGAAATCCCACAAGGGGTGGCCTCTGTATTGCAGCGGCTGCACCCCCCGCTTAATGCACGTCGCCATGACTCCAATCATGGTCAAGCCGGAATGAGCCATTAATCTTATCCGGCCCATCAAGTAATGGACGCTCTTGTCTTCCTCCAAGCGGGGGCTCCGCGGGCGCCAGCTGAGGCGTTTCTTCAAGGGAGCAGCATCAAACTCTGGGAGGCCGATCCGGACAGGGTCGGGCAACGAAGCGTCTACTATATAAAACCACTCCGAGGGCCAGTCTTCGGACGCCTTCTTGGAAGTTCCGGATAGGTATCCGGTCCCGGCGATGCGCCATATTTCGGCACCGCCCACTTGATATATGGACCCCTGGTGAGAACGGGGTACGAGGCAAAACAGCCTCTTCCACAATGCGAAATGGGGCTCGATGCCCAGGAATAGCTCGCAAAGAGCTCGTAGCCCGATATGTAGCACAGAGGCGGGCGTGAGGTGGTGGAGCTGGAGTCCGTAGAACTTCAGGAGCCCGTGGAGGAATGGATGTATTGGAAATCCGAGCCCCCTTATCAGATAGGGGAGGAAGCACACTCACTCCCCCTTGTTGTGGCTTGGAGTGTCCTCCGCTTGCCTCCCACCTTGACACCCTGGCTTTTCGCATTCGTGCGACGCGTGGAAGAGGGCCATTATTTGGCGTAGAAGCCGAGGAGCACAGTATTCAAGATGAATCCGGACATTATTCGGCTGGTACATGGAATTTGAAGGGAGAACCCGCCTTGCAACGCCGAAGATTATAAACACGCTGGATTTATCGTCATTGAAGCCTGGTTCGGGGGCTACTGAGGGAGTCCTGGACTAGGGGGTGTCCGGACAGCCGGACTATCAATATCCGCCGGACTCCCTGACTACGAAGATAGAAGATTGAAGACTCCGGCTCGTGTCCGGAAGGTACTTTCCTTGGCGTGGAAGGCAAGCTTGGCAATACGGATATGTAGATCTCCTACCATTGTAACCGACTCTGTGTAACCCTAGCCTCTCCGGTGTCTATATAAACCGGAGGGCCTTAGTCCGTAGGACGAACATACATCTCAACAATCATACCATAGGCTAGCTTCTAGGGTTTAGCCTCGTTGATCTCGTGGTAGATCTACTCTTGTACTACCCACATCATCAATATTAATCAAGCAGGACATAGGGTATTACCTCCATCGAGAGGGCCCGAACCTGGGTAAAAACATTGTGTCCCTCGTCTCTTGTTACCATCCGCCTAGACGCACAGTTCGGGACCCCCTACCCGAGATCCGCCGGTTTTGACACCAACACTGAGCCCACTTCCTATCAGACTGCCACGACTCAGCCTGAATGGCAGCTTATGATGACCGAAGAACTTGCTGCCGTTGAGCGCTCTGGCACATGGGATCTAGTGTCCCTCCCTTCCGGTGTTCGTCCCATCACTTGCAAGTGGGTCTACAAGATTAAGACTCGCTCTGATGGTTCTCTTGAGCGCTACAAAGCGCGTCTTGTGGCCCGTGGTTTTCAGCAGGAGCGGGGACGCGATTATGATGAGACATTCGCTCCTGTGGCCCAAATGACCACTGTTCGCACACTTCTTGCTGTGGCTTCTGTTTGTCATTGGTCCATCTCTCAACTTGATGTTCAGAATGCCTTTCTCAATGGCGAGTTGCGTGAGGAGGTTTATATGCAGCCACCACCGGGGTACTACGCTCCTGATGGTATGGTCTATAGACTTCGTCGCTCCCTCTTTGGTCTTTAACAGGCCCCTCATGCCTAGTTTGAGCGCTTCGCCTCTATGGTGACTGCCGCTGGTTTCTTGCCCAGTGATCATGATCCCGCATTGTTTGTTCACACGTCTCCTCGTGGTCGGACTTTTCTCCTCCTCTATGTTGATGACATGATCATCATTGGTGACGACCTTGACTATATTGCCTTTGTTAAGGCTCGCCTTCACGACCAGTTCCTCATGACTGATCTTGGTCCACTTCGCTACTGTCTTGGGATTGAGATCACCTCGACTGTCGGAGTAATGGGCCACGGGTAGCCTCACCCGAGTCCCTGGATTTATCAAGACTTTGGGCCAGCACCGCCTTGCTGCGCCCCAGGCTGAAGTTCCGCCCTCTGGGGGCTGGCTAGCTCACCGGCCGGCTGCTCCAGACGGGATCACGAGCGGCCGGCTCCAGCCGGCCGGCCTCTACAGAAGACGGCCTCCAGCAGGCGGCCACCGCGCACCCTCAGAGTTTGTGCCCCCATCTAGAGGGCGAGACGGGGCGTGGCAGCAGTGAAGCCCTCACCCCCGAATCCTGGGGTTGGCGTGGCCACAGTTTCCCGTACGGGCAGAGATCTCCGCACGGCGTAGCACTGTTGCCACTCCCCCTGACATCATTCTGGGCAGGCGGAGACCTGCTCCCCACGACGGTCTGTCGATACGGCCCGCAGGCTGCGGGCCCAACCGGCCAGTGACATCCCAGAAGACGGCGCACGCCGAACCTGTCGGACCAGAAGCCGGCCTCTAGCAGGCGGCCGTCCCCTCCCTCGAAGCCCGTGCACCATTAACCTGATGAGACCAGGTGTGGCTACATTGAGCTCCCACCAGGCGGCGGGACTGTAGCCACACTGAGATGACCAAGCCAGCATCATTAGCCGCACGGCTACAATGAGCCGCCACCAACCAGGCCTGCCAGCGACGGGAGCGGCCTGTCGGCTTCGTACCAGACCGGTCGGTGGAGCCCACCAGGTGGCGGGCCCCAGTAGTCGGCGGAGAAGCCGGAGGCCGGAGACGCTGATGGCCGGGCCCAGCAGCCGGCTAGATTACCATTGTACCCCTCTGGGGTAGGCCTATATAAACCCCCCAGGGCACCCATGCAAAGGGTTCCCACCCCATTAGACCTAGCCACTTACCTGGAGCAGGAGAGAGCTAGCCTTGCCTTCTCCTTCCTCTAGCACACCGCTCAAGGAGCAACTTTGTATCACTTGTGCCTTTAGTTATCATCACGGAGACCCCTTGAGCGGGACTAGGGTGTTATCTCCAAGAAGAGCCCCAAACACAGGTAAAAATCGCTGGTGTTCGTGTCTCGGCTCATCCCGCTTCCGGGCACGGGCGTTCTACGCTCCCACCATGATAAGCCATCCTTTGGCATATGTCGCACCCAACCCCCGACATTTGGCGCCCACCATGGGGCGAGGTGCACCGTCTCCCGGAGATCTGCTCTGGACGGGAACCTTGTTCCTTCCTAGCGAGGGAAGCCAGCCCAGCACGCCCGACAGCGTCAGCATTGACGCCCTGCATGGCGCGGAGTTCGCCTGCGCGGAGAGCTACCTAGCCGACCTCGTTGGCGAGATTCACCTCTCCGACGAGCCGGCCTCCGACGTGGGCACCGGCTGCCCCAAGAGCCGCCTCGTCAGCCTCCTCGACCAGCTTCACGTCACCAGCGAGCCTGCTGTGGACCTGGAGTCTGTTGGCTCCACCGACCCGATGATCGTCGACTCCGACACGGCGTCGCTTGACGCATTCCCCACCAACGTGATGATCTACGACGAGCCGCCTCCTCGCGAGCACAGCGGCGGGAGCACCGTCATGGAGGTGCTCATCATTAACAGTGGCGAGCGCTCGAATGGAGATGCTCGAGACCCCCTCCATGCGGCGCTGCGAGACTTGACGGCACCCATCCCAGAAGACGCAGACGCTGAAATGCTGGAGGCACGCCGTGTCCAGCTTCTCGAGGCGCTGGCCGACTTGGCCAGCATGCGGCGCCTCTCGGACGCCTACCGGCGCGAGATGGACCGAAAGATCGGCGATACGCCCGCGCTCTGAAACCTAACGCGTTGGCCCTATCCGGCAGCGTGGCGGGGCCATCGCCAGCATGTTCGGGGCAGAACACCCCGTCTACACCATGCCTGCGGAGAACATGATCAGGCGGTGACGGATGAACTGGACAAGTACGAGGGCGACGAGCGTCGCCACATGACGGAGCGGGTCCAGCAGCTCCTAGACGCGGCCGCCGCGTTGCACGAAGCCGGCTGCCGCGCTGAAGAGCCCGCACCGTGGAATGAAGAGCCGCCTCATCGCCAAGATCACGGCGCGACATCCCAGACGACGACTAGCGGCGCCCACGGACGACGAGGCAACGAGCCGGTGTCGGTGTACTAAGGTAGGGGTACCTCAGTACCCCAACTTGTGCACGGGCAGTTGCAGCTCCCCGCGGCTGGATCTACCACATGCTTGCCGGAGACCATCCCTGCTCCATATCAAGCCATTCAAGAACAAAGTGTACAAGGCAAGATCGAGACCCGGCAAGAGGAGCTTGCCGGAAGGCCGTTCGAGCTCAAGACTACATCACTCACGTAAGGTCTGGCGAGAGGAGCTTCGCCGGAAACTAGAAAGATTGCATCATAGAAGACCGCCCGGCGCTATCTCTGCGTCCGGCAAGGGCCCGGGAGCGACAAGTTCTGAGCCCGACAAGCTCCGGGCCCGCAAGATCAAGACCCGGCAAGGTACTTGCCGGAAATCGTTGTGTGCCCTTTTGCTCATCGCCTTGCGTGGCCTTGAGCCCTCTCGAGGCAGC
>CM038147.1:15640665-15772753 GCA_021437245.1 Aegilops speltoides | reverse complement strand
TTCCTTGGTGGCGTACGAAGAAATAAACTTGGGAAAACACGGTTAGATAACACAAGAGTAGTTCTTCAATCAACAGCAGGAACATCAAGAGTACCAAGCCAGGGATGACATGTATAAAGAGTGTCTCATGTTGAGCACTAGCTTGAATCAGCCAACATGTCTCCCAAGACTAAAAGATTTTCAATGAGCTCTGAGAGATTTTGCTTTTCATAAAATACCAATTGTGATCTTTTAAGATACCAATTGTATAAGATACCAATTGTACTATTCAGAAGATACCAATGGTGAGAGCAAGAAAAACAAAATCAAGAGAATAATGCCAAGAGTATTATCACAGTGAAATATATGGCAAAGCTTTGATGTGATCCTCTCCCCCTTAAGGTAAGGTAAGGATGTTTTTCTTCCTTGAAGATATCTTATCCTCCAATCTTCCCTTAAGCACCTCCAGCTCCCCCTAAATCTTCTCCCCCTTTGACATCAAGTGCCGAAAAGGACAGTAAACCAGGAAGGGCAGGAAGGATAGAAGGAAAGAAGTGGGTTCATTAAGAATCACAACTGAGCAACTTAAGTATGTAGAATGTAAATCATTTAAATGAGCTGTAGAAGATGATATCCTGGTGAATGTAAATCGGTGACACCGAATTGATATGGATCGGTGAGTCCGAAAGTCAGAGACTTAGGGCAGATCCCTTTTTCGGTCAGACCGAAATGATGGAATCGGTGACTCCGAGTTTAATTCCAAGGAAACATAGAAATAATTCAGCTCACTTTGCAAGAAATGTTTCAGAAGATTTGCAAAGAATTTGTAAATGATTTTCAGGGAATTTATCAGAGCTAAAGGATATACACAAGAACATAAGAAACAGAAATAAAAAGTTTGCTAGATGAAGTTTTTTTTTTTTTGATAAATAAGCAAGGAAACTCAATGAGAGAGCATAAGAGAAAAACAGAAAACTCCAAAATATATGTACTTCATCTAGATAGGGGTCGGCGACAAAGTCACCTATGTTTGAGTATATTGACTTAGGAGTCAAATGAGAACATTTGATCATAGGTCATACTCATCGTTTAAGCTCAAAATGGGGTTACCATTTTTCGATTAAGCATTTGATGTGATCACATCTTTTGAAGCTGCTTGTACTCATGACTTTGAGCAAAGCTTTTTCAAGATGTGAAAGACATACCTTGGGCTTGTTGTAGCTTGTTCTCATGTAGGTGAACTTGATGTTGATGCTCATAGGATGTGAGGTTGGAGCACCATTTTCAAGTGTGTAGTTCATCTTCCTACATGGGTTAGGCAAGCAAGGAAATACTCAAGAATATCCAATATGACATGAGTGAAGTACTAGAAGTATATGGTGTCAAAAAGGATATGTGGAATTTTGTTCCTTGAACTCAACATCCCAAAGAGCTAGATACTTGGTCAATGACAAGATTACTCATGATTTGAGTGAGTGATAATCTTGTTGAATGTTGACCATCCAAGTACCTGCAAGGAGTTAGATACAATACAAGGGGGCAAATGTGTCCAAGACATGTGATCATCATCATAAGAGAAATATCAAGGATTAGTCAATTTGGCTCATGCCTTGCATGCATCAATGAAGTTTTCACTCCAAGTTTGAAGCATCAATGATGTTCAACTCACTCCTCAAGCGACAAAACACTTTCTCATCAAGTGGTTTTGTGAAGATATCTGCAAGCTGTTTGTCGATCGAACATGCTTAAGATCAATGTCACCTTTAGCAATATGATCACGAATAAAATGGTGGCGAACTTCAATGTGTTTCGTGCGAGAGTGTTGCAGGATTGTGTCAATCTTAATTGCACTCTCGTTGTCACAAAGCAAAGGAACATGTCTCGCATGTATCCCATAGTCCTTAAGCATTTGTTTCATCCATAGCAATTGAGCACAACACGAACCAGCAGCAATATATTCTGCTTCTGCAGTCGATAACGATATTGAGTTTTGTTTCTTGGATGACCAAGATACAAGGGATCGACCGAGAAATTGACATGTACCCGAAGTTGACTTTCTATCTATCTTGTCTCCGGCATAGTCCGAGTCGGAATAGCCAACAAGATCGAAAGAGGCCCTCTTAGGATACCAAATGCCAAAGTTAGGTGTGTGTATCAAATATCTCACAATTCTTTTAACAGCTTTAAGATGACATTCTTTAGGAGCAGCTTGATATCGAGCACACATGCATACACTCAGCATTATATCAGGACGAGAAGCACAGAGATATAGTAGAGAACCAATCATGGACCGATAAACCTTTTGATCAACAGGTTCTCCATCTTTAGTCAAGTCATTATGTCCATTAGTAGGCATGGGGGTTCTCATACCTTTGCTCTCTTGCATGTTGAACTTCTTGAAGAGATCCTTTGTGTACTTTGTTTGTGAAACAAAAGTACCCTCCTTAGATTGCTTGATTTGCAACCCAAGGAAGAACTTGAGTTCACTCATCATGGACATCTCATACTTCTCCGACATAAGCTTCCCAAACTTCTCACTAAAATCAGGGTTAGTTGATCCAAAGATAATATCATCGACACATATTTGGCACACAAATAGTTCTCCGTCAACCCTTTTTGTGAATAGCGTTGAGTCAATTTTACCAATTTCAAATCCTTTTTCAAGAAGAAAACTAGTCAAGCATTTGTACCAAGCTCTAGGGGCTTGTTTAAGACCATAAAGAGCTTTGTGCAATTTGTAAACATGATTGGGCTTTTTAGGATTCACAAATCCGGGAGGTTGTTTCACAAATACTTCCTCCTCAATTTCACCATTTAGAAAAGCACTTTTAATGTCCATTTGATAGAGAGTAATGTTATGGTGGTTGGCATAAGCAAGAAGAATGCGAATGGACTCAAGTCTAGCAACGGGGGCGTAGGTCTCACCATAGTCCATACCTTCGACTTGTGTGTAACCTTGTGCTCTGAGGCGAGCCTTGTTGCGGATGACTTGTCCATCTTCATCTTGCTTGTTCGAAACACCCATTTGGTTCCAATGACGTTTTGGTCATCATTGGGCTTCTCTACCAAAGACCAAGCGTTGTTCCTCTCGAAGTTGTGCAGCTCTTCATGCATAGCATTCACCCAATCCGGGTCTTCAAGCGCTTCTTCTACCTTCATAGGTTCAAGACTTGAAATAAATGAGTAATGCTCACAAAAGTTAGCTAAGCGAGTTTTAGGCGAGTGATTCTCCGAGTCGATGTCATTCATCATTTGTTCCACGGGATGGTCTTTCTTGACTCTTTCTCGAACTTGGGATAGCTTTTGTCGTGGTCGTGGCTGAGCTTCCTCATCATCCTCATCTTCTTCTTCATCTGTGTTGTTGGTGTTGTCTTGAGGTGGTGGAGAAGGAGGTTGTGGTGGATCTTCTTGTCGCACTTCCTCATCTTGGTGAGTTCCACTTGTGGAAGCCTCCATGTTGCCTTGAGGTTCACCTTGCCGTGAGGTAGGGGGCTCCACATATGTAGATGAGGAACTCTCCTTCACTTCCATGGGACGAATCTTTCCAATGGATAAATCTTGAATGGCTTCCGAAGGGTCCTTGTCTCCTACATCAATAGGCATTTGCTCTACTTGCGAGCCATTAGATTCATCAAACTTCACATCTACCGTCTCTTCAACCTTTCGAGTGAAATTATTGTAGACACGGTAGGTGTGAGAGTTTGATCCATAACCGAGGAAAAAGCCTTCATGAGTTTTAGGAGCAAATTTAGACCGACGATGCTTATCAAGAATATAGCATTTTGAACCAAAGACACGAAAATATCCCACTTGGGGTTTGTTACCCGTAAGGAGCTCGTATGAAGTCTTGCCGAGAAGCTTGTGAAGATAAAGTCTGTTGATGGCATGACAAGCTGTCTCAACGGCTTCACCCCAAAAGTGTTTTGGTGTCTTGTATTCATCAAGCATTGTCCTCGCCATCTCAATGAGCGTTCGGTTCTTCCTCTCAACAACCCCGTTTTGTTGAGGTGTGTATGTAGCTGAGAACTCATGTAGAATCCCTTCCTCATCGAGAAAAGAGTCCACATGGGCGTTCTTGAACTCCGTTCGTTGTCCTCCGAACCTTCTTGATCTTCACCTCAAATTGATTCTGAGCCTTTCTAGCAAAGGTTTTGAAGATTTTCTGAACCTGCGATTTGTCATCAAGTAGAAATACCCACGTAAATCTGGAAAAATCATCAACAATAACTAGACCAAAGGAGTTACCACCAAGGCTTTTGTAAGCATTGGGACGAAGAGATCCATATGAAGAAGCTCAAGCGGTCTCCTTGTGGTCATGATATTCTTCACGGATGACTTCCTCCTACTTGTTTTCCTGCTTGACATGCCTTGCGAGTCTATCCTTGTCAAAGAAAACATCTTTAACACCAAGAATGTGATCTCCTTTGATTAGCTTATCTAAATTTCGCATACCAACATGTCCAAGCCTTCTATGCCAAAGCCAACCTTTAGCAGATTTAGCAATGAAGCAAGTTCTAGGTTGAGCTTTCTTAGTGAAATCGACAATGTATAGGTCACCTCTCGAATGCCGTAAAGACCATGTTATGATTGTCACTACGAAAAACTTGGCAATCTACTTTGGTGAATAGCACATTGTATCCAAAGTCAGCTAATCTAGACACGGAAAGTAAATTGTATCCAAGAGATTCAACAAGCATGACATTTTTAATGGAGCTATCATGAGATATGGCCACCTTACCAAGGCCAAGTACCTTACCCTTGGAGTTGTCTCCAAAAGTCACATACTTGCGTGGACCATCGTTCTTTGCTAGCTCTCGAAACATGTCTTCATCTCCGGTCATGTGATCGGTGCATCCACTATCAAGAATCCATTCTTTGCCACCGGATATGTAGTCTCTCATATTTGCCATTAGATTGAGACTCTTCATGATCTTGTCTAGCTCGGTGTCCGAATCGTCATCATGCTCATGCTCATCGTCATATTGACCCATAGATAATTCATCATCAATACCTAGGTCAATTTGACAATGACTTGCATCAGTTTTATCAACGTGATAATAGTCATCGGAATGCAAAATAAGAGCGTTTCTTATTCGAACATTGATAAAACCGGGATCACCCTTCTTTTTCATAAGATCATGAAGCTCAAAGAAGCATTTATCAAAGTTAGGATCTTTGGGGCGCAACCTATCAAATTCAACAGTCTTGTATAGAATTTCATCAAGACCTCTCAACGAGTAGTCCGGATAAAGTTCTTCCAAGAACTTCCACATAGCATGGGCGCACTCAAAGTTCGTGACAAGCTCAAGCAAGTTATCGAGCAAACCTCTAATGATAAGATTGGCAGTTCGAGGTTCTGAAGCAAATCAAGCTCTTCATCTACAGTAGGGTGCAAGGGGTCAAATGGTGGTACATATGGGGTTTCAACATATTTGCGCAAGTTATACATCTTAAAGATAGCAAGCATTTCAATCCTCCACGAGTTATAGGACACTCCATCAAGAATAGGCACTCTATGACTAACACTCCCAAACGTAGACACGTCCATCTTCCTCCAATGGTGTGCAAACCAAAGCAACGGAGACCAAGGCTCTGATACCAATTGTAGGATCGTTGAAGGCAAGAGTGTCTAGAGGGGGGGTGATTAGACAACTTGACAAGATAAAAGTTTATGCCTTTTCATTAACACAAGTTTTTAGCAAGTTCACAATAGGGATCAAATCAAGCATCATGCAAACAAGTCGAGCAACATACTACACATGCAATTCTAGAGTATGGGGCAGCGGAAAGTAAATTGCATGAATAGTAAGTGAGAGATTGTGAAGAGCAAACGCAATTGGAGACACGGAGATTTTTCTCGTGGTTCCGATAGGTGGTGCTATCGTCAATCCACGTTGATGGAGACTTCAACCCACGGAGGGTAACGGCTGCGCGAGTCCACGGAGGGCTCCACCCACGAAGGGTCCACGAAAAAGCAACCTTGTCTATGCCATCATGGCCTACGTCCACGGAGGACTAGCCTTACTCGGGGTAGATCTTCACGAAGTAGGCGATCTCCTTGCCCTTACAAACTCCTTGGTTCAACTCCACATCATGACGGAGGCTCCCAAGCGACACCTAACCAATCTAGGAGGCACCACCCTCCAAAAGGTAATAGATGGGGTTGGTGGTGATGAACTCCTTGCTCTTGTGCTTCAAATGATAATCTCCCCAACACTCAACTCTCCTCACTGATTTGGCTGTGGTGGAAGAAAGGATTGAGTGGAAAGCAACTTGGGAAGGCTAGAAATCAAGTTTCATATGGTGGGAGTGGAGCAACTTGATCTCAACACAAGGGTAGGTAGTTTTCTTCTCGAAATGTAGGGTAGGAGTGGTAGTTCTTTCGATGGCTCTCTCCACGAATGAAGAGGAGGTGGAGGGTATTTATAGCCTCCACACAAAATCCAACCGTTACACATTTGACCAATCTCGGTCGGACCAAAGTTGACAACTCGGTCGGACCGAAAGTTCAAATCTTGTGAGCGTTGGGATTTTCAGTGGGACCGAAAATACAATCTCGGTTAGTCCGATTCTTGCAAAGTCTAGGGTTTGCCAATCTCGGTGGGACCGACTTTCTCATCTCGGTGACACCGATTTGAGTCTGAAGGATTCTGAAGCTTGGCAACACCAATTTGAATGACCGAGTTTGGAATCGGAAAATCCGAGATTCTTAGGGTTTGGCTATATGGCTCGGTGGTTCATCTCGGTGTGGTGAGTTTGGAATCGGTGGGACCGAGATTACTTATGAGTTTATGTTGGAGTGAAAGATTGCTGATAGTTTGAGAGATAAATCACTAAGCACTTAGAGCAACCAGATCATCATCATAACCTCATCCCCTTTTAATAGTATTGGCTTTCCTATGGACTCAATGTGATCTTGGATCACTAAACCAAAAATGGAGTCTTGAGCTTTTGCCAATGTTTTCCTTAGCATCCTAGGGGTTCACCTCTCTAGTCCTTTTGCCATGCCAGAGTGGTTGACTTTCCTGAAACATACTTGATAAAAGCATTAGTCCAACCACAAAGTATGTTGTCATTAATTACCAAAACCACCTAGGGAGCAAATGTGCTTTCAAAGCTTCACCTTCACGTTGATGTCCGCCTGACTAAACTTCTTTTTCTGCTTCTTGGCCTCCGGGCCCTCGTTGTAAAACACCTTCCACGTGGCGCCGTCTCCAGCGCCGTGCACACGACCATATTGCTGCCGCTGGCCCAAAGGGAGTCCCTTAAGTTCGTTCAAGGCCCGGTTGAGAGGGGTGTCCCACTTGGGCCTCATCAAAGAAGTAGGGCTTTCGGCTTCAAGCTGGTGTTGCTTCTCCAGTAGTCTAATCAATTTCCTCGTGGTCTTGTCCGTGTAAAAAACCTTTTTCTCCTTGTCCCACTTGTAGCGGGCCCTGGTGAAGTCACGCTCCAAGGGGTTGGTGAACTTCGCGAAGGGTTCTGGGAGACCCGCGGCTTCACGTTCCGCGTCCTCCTTTTACCGAGGTAGCCACGGCTTCCGAGGCGATGCTTCCCCGTGTTCCTTTGTTGAAGGCTCTTGAATTTCGCAGCCTTAGCCTTGGCTGCCTCGAGAGCATAAGTGTCCTTGAACTTTTCGAACTCCTCTTCCGTAAGTGTCGGATTTTCCTCGAGAATCTTGGACGGGGTTCATCAGCCTCAATAGCTCGTTTCACCCTCCCTTTTCAGGAGGCCAAATCATTGCTGAACATGCCCATGGCGTGATTGTTAATCTTTTTCATCTTCGGATCATCCCACGGCTGTTCTATGTTATCATCCCGGTCGGGGAACTTGAATCTCTTGCGCAACTTCGTTAGGAGCAACTGCGTCAAATGTTCTTTACTCCTTAAGTCATCGGCGTTGATGCTCGCACATTCCCGTAGGATGCATCCTACTTGGTTCCCATAGCACTTGCGAAGTTCTTCCAGCTCTAATAGCTCAAACTTGCCAGGTGCCATCTTTGCAATCACAAGTCGTCCAATCCCTAGTTTGTTAGGTTTTCGTATCCTCTGCTTCTTATGCTTCCTCTTTTCGGTAGTGGCATCGGGGTCGGTACCATCCCCGCCGGTATCTTTCCTGCCGGTACCTTCCCCACCGGTCTTGGCACCGCCATCGGTGTCGGCGCTGTCGGTGTCGATGTCGGCGTCAGTACCATCATCGAGGCCGACCTGCAAACCTTGCTTACCAGTCAAATAGTCGAGGTACTCTTGTTCACAGTCATAATCCATCTCGTCTGCATCTTGGTCAGAAGGCCCAGTTTCTTCGTTGTTCGACATGTTTCCTATGATTAAGTGTCCTCATTTATGTCTAAAAGTATGAATAAATGAGAAATGACATAAAAGAAATCTATGTGCTAGCACCCGATATGCCAACTATGTAGCAAAAATCATGCCTCTATTCACGGGAAATTTCGGCATGACCTTTGCTAAAAAATGGACATATCGAGCACGTTTGGACAAAACGCGCTGGTACTACCTTCAGTAGCTGTAGCGGTTTATATGAAATGCGCTACTACTACCTTCAATAGCTAAGTGTGTATACAAAATAGGAACATATATATTACATAATTGAACCCCATGCATAATAATGGCTAAGTGTGTATTATATATATATATATATATATATATATATATATATATATAGGTAAAACTGTGTCTATCATAGCTTGCCATAGAACTAGTTAAGGCTTGCTAAATATTTAACGGTTTAAAAGTAAGTAAAAAATATGAAATAAATAGGGGAGCCTCACTCTAATATAATAAGATGATCCAACGGTGTGATTGTGAAAATATGCATTTATGTGTCCTCAGCAAAAAAAACAAGCATTTCAGCTCACTGCAGGATCAATATATATTGAAACATTTGTTCTTTTTGTCCAGGACACCTGCAGTCATATTGTTTCAATCCATCCGTTGGATCATGTTATATTATAGGTGTGTTGGTCCAGTATTTTTTTCAGAATTTTTGAGAGCTTTTACACCGTCGAAAACCTTAACTAGTTCTGTGGCAAGCTATTGTAGAAAATCTATATATATATATATATATATATATATATATATATATATATATATATATATATATATATATATATATATATATATATATATATATATATATATATATATATATATATCATCATTTGACCGATAACAAACGGTTCCTCAGCGCTGACGTTTTCGGTTTTGAGTCAGCTTCTTTCCCTTCTTGTTCTTTGAAGAATAATTGAGCCCCTCATTGTGACTTTGCCTTTTCCATGGAGTACGATTTTTCTTAGGGTTGATTCTTATTTTGACGTATACTTCATCATCATCGTCATCTTCCCTCATTGGGTTGCCGTACTGATCATAGTCTTCCTTGTTGGCGACTCCATCCATTCCAATGATGTTCCTTTTGCCTCTCCTCACAACAACACGACTGGGATTGCATGGGTCGGTTATGAAGAAACATTGTGTCACGTGCTTAGCGTGTACCCATGGCTCGTTTTTTGGGATAGCGTTCACAGTAGCGCTCTTGGCGTCGGGTATACTCATGGTAGTGAAGATCCGGTTTTCTCTTTCGACATTCTTTGCCCATCTGACACGAAACATCGTCGTGTTGTGCAGTCCAGAGTAGTCAAGCTCCCATATCTCCTCGACTCTTCCATAAAATCGTTCAGTTGCCCCGTTGTCGCTGCCGGTCATGCATTCCAGCGTCACCCCTGAGTTCTGATCATCATTGTCCATATCTTTGGCCTCCGTGTTGAACGTGTATCCGTTGATATCATATGCCTGATAGGTTACGAGGTTGGGCGAGGGGCCATGTGCTAAGGCGTATATGAGCAATCCGTCCTTAGAGTCCTCCTCCGGGGGATTAGCAATAATATGCTCTTTGAACCAATGTAGGAAAGTGGAGTTGTGCTCTCTAGTAACTTCGGCGTTTGTCCTGCATACCCCCCGGTCATGATACTTCTTTGCGATAATTTCTTTGTGCAGTGACACGAAAGGATCTACCTCGTCTAGGTGTTGTAGCACTACCAAGTTTGCTCTGTCAAAGTCGCTGCGTCGATCTGAGTATGCCACGTGCAGTTCCCTGCGACCGTTGCAGTGACCATCTCCTTCGAGCCTCCCATCGTGCTTGTTAATGGGCAAACCTACACTAACACCAGGCGGCTGGTCTGCACCATATAGAAAATTCTCACAGAAAGAGATGCACTCTTGTGCCAAATAGCCCTGGACGATGCTTCCATCCGGATGGGACATGTTACGAATGAATCCTTTGATGATCCCATTCATCCTCTCAAACGGCATCATGTTGTGCAGGAATGACGGCCCCAGGTCTATTATGTCATCCACAATATGGACACACAGATGCACCATCACGTCAAAGAACGCGGGCGGGAAGTGCATCTCAAGCTCATTCAGTATCACAACGATCTCTTCCTATAGCCTTCGGAGCTGCTTCACACTAGTCGACTTTTGAGAGATGACGTCGAAAAAGTTGCAGAGACCAATAAGCGTGGCACGGACGTGCTTGTCCATTATCCCTCTAAGGGCAACAGGTAGTATCTGCGTCATCATCACATGACAGTCCTGAGACTTCATCCCGCTGAACCTTTTCTTGTCCGTGTCTAGATATCTGCTTATCTTGCCACAGTAACTGAAACTAACTTTGACTTCGGTAAGGCACTTAAAGAATTGATTGATCTCAGCCTGACTTAAGGTGAAGCAAGAAGGGGGGCAATAATCCTCTTTCTTTATTTTCTTGCCCTTCTTCTCCCATGCCTCTGTCTCGTATGACATTTTATGGGGCGGCATGTGCAGATCTTCCCTGATTTTCAAATCTTGCAAGTCTTTTCTTGCCTTCGGCCCATCCTTGGTCTTATCCGGCATGTTCATCAGTGTTGCGAGCAAGCTCTCAAGGACATTCTTACAGATATGCATTTGATCAAGGCAATGAGGTGTATCGAGTTTGTGCCAGTAGTCCAAGTCCCAGAACACAGACCTCGTCTTCCATACCTTCAGCAGCGTCTCCGACGCCTTTCTCGTCGTCTTTCCCGGCGCGGGGCACTCCTTCCAGTTTTTCAACAGCTCATCGATTTCGGCACCGCTCCGCTTACGTGGAGGTCCTCGATGCTCAGCGTGACCCTTAAATAGATCTCCACGGTTTCTCCACGGGTCGTCCTGTTCAAGCCATCTTCGATGCCCCATGTACACGATTTTCCCAGACCCGCCATCTTTCCTTGACGTTAGCTGCTGAGACGTCGTATCATCCATGCACCGCGTGCATCCGCAATATCCATCGCACACTTGGCCTGCCACATATCCGTAACCGAGATAGTCCTGCACTGTCATGATCAGCGCGGCTCTCATGTTGAAATACTCGCCTTTGCTGGCGTCCCATGTCTTGGTCGGTGTTTTCCATAACGTGTCTAACTCCTGTTGAAGTAGCCCCAGATACAAATTAATATTATTTCCTGGCGGCCCTTGAATAAGCATGCTCATGTGAATGTACTTTGATTTCATGCACAACCAGGGGGGAGGTTGTACATCCATAAAAACACGGGCCATGTGCTATGGTTGGTGTTCTCGTTGCCAAACGGATTCATGCCATCGGTACACGCGCCGAGAATGATGTTCCTTGCATCACATTCAAAATACCGATAGAAGTTGTTCAACGATCTCCATTTGCTTCCATCCTTCACGTGTCTCAGCTTCGGATCATCTCCATCGTTGGGCTTCTTCCTCTCCGCGTGCCAGCGCATTAGCTTTGCTTCCTTGGGATCTACAAAATACCTCTGGAGACGGGGAGTGATCGGTAAGTACCATACAACTTTCTGGGGACATTTCTTCCCGGCCTTCTTGTATCGAGAAGAATTGCACACCGGACAACTTGTTTTTTCCGTGTGCTCCTTCCGATAAATTATGCAATCGTTGAGGCATGCATGGTATCTAACGTGTGGCAGATCAAGAGGGCACATGATCTTCTTGGCCTCATCAACACTAGTAGGACATAGATTACCCGCGGGAAGAACATCCTTTAGGTACTTGAGATGCTCATCGAGGCTAGTGTCGGTCCATTTTTTTAGCCTTCGTCTTTAGGAGTTGGAGCGTGAAACTCAAGCGGGTCACCTGAGGATTGCAACCATCATACAATGGAGTGTTCGAGTCTACCAGCAGTTGGTCCAGCTTAGCATCCTCTCTAGAAGCAGCTCTCTCAGTACACGTCTCCTTGCGAAGCAATGCTTGAACCTGAGGGTCCCGCATGATTTTGAACTTAGTACCGACGAACTCTGCTGCGTGGAGTCCATGTCGTTCTCTCCGCCGCCATGTCCGGCCCCTTCTCCTCCGCCATGTCTGGCCCCTTCTCCGCCGCCATTATTGATCATCTCTTCGTCTTGCCCCGTGTCATCATTGCCTGCCCCGTCGGCATCCTCAACATCATCATCCTCATCTTCAATTATCCACCGAGTATAGCCATCCATGAAACCAGTCATGAGTAGGTGCGCTTCGACATGACCATCGTCATGGGGGTCGAGCCAAACTATTCCTTTGCATTTTTGACACGGACATAAAACCTCTGTCCGGTTATTTTCTTTCATGTCCTGCACGGCCGACCGCAACCACTTGTCCACCATCCTTCCACTGACCATCGTCAACTCAGCATGGTAATAATAAACAAATTGATTAAAAAAATGCATGCATGCATCAAAGTCATACAAAAATTCGGCATGACCTTCCCTAAAAATAGGACATATATGGATCTAGAGTTTGCCCAGAATTTGCCGAAACGGAAATAAATCAACATTTCGGCAAAACATAGGCAACTCAAAAGCACAATTTGGCGTCAACTCATGCCACACACACAACTTCCACAAACATATCACACACACATAAACATCTTTCCATTTTGCAAAAGCATGAAATTTTCATCACCTCTATCTCAAGATCGAGCACACGGTGGAGATGATGTTGTAGGGAGATCAAAAGTGCACAAAGCTCTTCCTGACAAAGATAGATCTAGTTAGGGGGCAAATAGGTCACTTAACTAAATCCTAAATCTACCTAGCTACCTAATTTGGGAGGAGACAACTTCAATTAGTGGAGGGGAAATGAAAAAGAGAAAGGAGATGCATTAATGGAGGTGGTGTAGTTAGGTAGGAGTAATGAAGAGAGAGAAAGGTAGATAGAAGAGAGAGAGTAATGGGGGAGAAGTATTGAGGAAGAAGAAGAGTGAGAGTGGGAGCATATGGGAGGTAGGGGAAAGGGAAGAGAGGAGGGGGAGGGGGAGGGACGGGTGGGGAAAAGGTGGTGGGTTGGTGTAGATTAGCAGTAGCGCGGAAGTTAAAATGGGCTGCTGCTAAGGAAGTAGCAGCAGTGCGCTTTGGGCAACGGCGCTACTGCTAATAGGGACAAAAAAGTGTGCCAATTTGAAATTTAGCAGCAGCGATCTCAGAAAAAGCGCGCTACTACTACATCCGTAGCAGTAGCGCGGCTCGCCCCACCGTGCTACTTCTAAATGGAGTTTGGTGGACACCGCCGGTCGATATTTGTAGCAGCGCGGTTTACACCGAGTGCGCTACTGCTAAAAACTTATCAGTAGCGAGATTCCCGCACACGCGCTACTACTAATTAGCAGCAGCGCTCCTTTTTGAGCAGTGCTGCTGCTAAGATTCTGTGTATAGGCTTTTCCCTAGTAGTGTGTCCACATCCTGAGTGAGTTTGTTTCAGCCCCCACCTCTTTCCACTATAGTCAACTCCTCCGTGTTCTATGATATCTTCGTGGCACGATCTCTAAGCGCCTTTTCTTTCCCCGCTCCAGCTCTCTTGAGTTCTAGGCCTACTCTGATGCTACCTGGGCTAGTGATCCCTCGATCGGCCTTCATTGTATGCCTTATTGTGTCTTTCTTGGTGACTCTCTTATTGCCTGGAAGACAAAGAAACAGATTACAGTTTCTCGCTCGAGTACAAAGGCTGAGTTGCGACGGGGGCCGTCAGCATAGATCAGTCGTCGGCATTGCTTCAAATATGCCTACGGCGGTCGTCGGCATGTCACGTGGGCCCGTCTACCCGGGCAGCGGCGGCCGTTTGACGGTGTCAGGCTACGCCGATGGGCTAACGGTGGCCGTCGGCATAGCTATGCCGACGTCATCGATCCACGGCCCCCGCCACGTCATCGATTTGAGTTGCTCGCCGGTCCCGTGGGGTGGCATATATATGCCGACGGCATCGTCCTAGGCCTGGCCCATGGATTTTGCCACATCACCGATCCCCACCCTACGCCACGTCATCGATCCAGGGCTCTACCGTTTCGGTTACTTGTGTGCTTATGCTTATGTTTCTTTAGATGCCTTGTATGTGGTGATGATGATCCTTTAGATGACTTGTGTGTGGTGATGATGATCCTTTAGATGACTTGTGTGTGGTGATGATGATCCTTTCGGTTACTTTTGATGGTCCTTTGTGTTGACAGTTAGGCCATCGGCGTAGTTTCAAACTAGGCCGACAGCTAGGCCATCGGCATAGCTCTGCCCCAGGAGCGCCCAGACGCTGCCACGTGGCGCTTCTATGCCGACAGCCTAACTATCGGCGTAGTTTCAAAGTAAGCCGACGGTTACGCCGTTGGCATAGATGAGCGACGTGGCAGCCAACGATTGGTCGGCACTTGACGGCGGCCGCCGTTAGATGGTAATGTTGCTGACGGCCAGGGTCGTCGGCATAGATGTACGCCCCTGTCGGCATAGGGCCTATGCCGACGGCCTCCCGGGCTACGCCGACGGCCCTATGTCAACGGGGGCCGTCGGCATAGGCCTGTTCCGATGGCCAGGGCCGTCGGCATAGGGTGCGGTTCTGATAGTGTCCATATGTTTGCTCAACAAAAAGGTTGTGTTGTGGCAGCCCAACAAAGCTTCAACCAAGGGATGTTTGTTGAGCAGCAACAAGGCAATTACTTGTTTTGGTTGCAGCCTTGTCCGCTCTTGTTCATGACAGCACACAAATGACAGCCATGGTCATGATCGCAGCTCAGCTCCAAGGTCTTGATTTGTTACCTGACGAGGACCACTAGCAGTGGATATGATTGGTTGCCCAGTGTCTAGCAGGAGCGGAGGCCACAAGGTCACCATCAGCATGTAGGGGCCTTTCGTCGAACAGCTCATACGCCGTATCCAACTTATGATTGGGGCACACAAAAACTAATGCATCAGGTGATATTTGTGTTGGCCTGGGTGTCTTCAAGCAACATAGACTCTAGATCCGGCACCAGTGTGGTCAATGGCAGCAGCCCGAACATGGTGGTGTTGGGGATAGCAGCTGCAGAGGGCTGCTTGTCAACATCGTCGTGGCTCATGCCTTTTGTCGAACAGTTGGTGGGCGTCGGACCAGGAAGGTCACCTCCCTACATGGCGGTGGTGCCGGGGTTGGTGCCAAGTACTCCATTGGGTGGGTCCTTCGCAGGGCGTCGGTGGTGGTCAGCTTGCCGAGAACGGACGGACTCCACACCGAGATTGCCGGCACCATCTTGTCGAGAGTGTGCTGGATCGCGAGGAGCTCCTTAGCGATGCTGCTGCGCTCCTTCGCCGCCTCGACCAGTTGCTACTGCAGGACGAGCTTCGCCATGATCACCTTGAAGCTGCGAGTGCGGCTCTCTCCGGGATAGCTCAGAGGGAGGCATAGATACCACCAAAAACACTACCCTTCGAACGGTTTGTGTGTAACCGTCGAGCAACCATAACGCCCAAACTAAAAGTTCTATCAGCATATAAAGCATGGCGCAAAATAGCAACATCAGGTGCACTAAGGCCTCCACCCTCCCCACTACCAACCAGACATCTCCTGGCAAATAATGAATAATAATGTAAAATGGGAAAATGTAAACTGGATACTCTCGCCTCTGACACTCCTCTCACTCCCCCACAGTAGTCTCAAAAAGAAAACCCTCCATGTCTCTAGGGCATGGCTCAATGATGTTGCCCTCATAGGGTATTTTGCAAACATTGCAAAAATCGTATAGTGTCATTTCCTTAGGCACATCATACAAGTGAAACTTTACCATAGGTGGTTCCTTCCTAGGATAAAAGCGAAAATTTTGCACGAAGGTATTAGTGAGTAGGAGGTATTGGTCACGCTTATCTTGGAGGAAGGGAATGATGCCGGCATTGTCCGCCAAGAAATAGAAATCTTCATAAATTCCTGCCTCTTTCAAGAATATGTCACCTGGCCACTCACATGGCAAACGTCCGCCGCACGCGGAAGATTTTACTTGGGCTTCTTCACGGAGTTTCCTCCGAAATACAACTTGATGAGCCCCTTAACCACCTCCTCACATGGTTCTTTTTTTCTATGAAAATTTCTGAAATTTCTATTGGCTCAAAACAAAAGTGAACAAAACTCAACACAATTGGTAGCAACTACTCCTACAAGTGTCTAGAGGCTATACCAAGCAACAAAACTACTTTGAACCATATAAATTTGACGTGCAAGCTCAAGAACATGGTCACCACAAAAGCAAAAATTTGCAATATATAAAGCACTAGAACAAAAAGTAATTGGACCATTGGAGGAGTCACATAGAGAAGAACAATCCCCCAAAACCGTTTCGGAAATGGGGCTTCGAGTAAGGAGATCAAAAATGGCAACAAGATGAGAAAGAACACGGGTTTGAGAATGTGATGATACTTATGTTATAAAAAGTAGTGATGATTATATTTATAAAATTTGTCATAGTTATGATTACCCTTTTCTTGAACATTACTCTTTTAATTTGGAAACAATTTATAGTATTCAAGTTTCATATGATACTCCAACCATTGTGAATGAGAAGAAATTTTCTTATTTGGAGAGTAATAAAATTTCTATGCTTGTGGATCATGAAAGGAATGCTTCATATGATGGTTATATTGATGAATATATTCATGATGCTACTGAAAATTATTATCAGAGAGGAACTTATGATTCATGAAGCTTTCTTTATGTTTCAATCCTTATCTTCTATGCGAGCATCATTGAAATCATCATGCATAGCTAAAAGGCATTACAGAAAAGCGCTTGTTGGGAGACAAACCAACATTTACCCCTCCTGTTTTTATTTTTTCACATGGTTATGCTACTATAGTAATCATGTTTTATTCCTTTGTTTCAATAAAGTGCCAAGTAAAGCCTTTGGTAAAGTGTGGATGATAGTTGACTTGAATCTGTGCAAAAACAAAAACTTTTGTGCTCAGTCCAGGAATTGTGAAAATTCATTGGAACGTGCTTTTGATCTGTACTTTTTACAGGTGATAGATATACAAATTATCCACGTTGTCCCAATATTTCAGAATTGTTGGAGTAGCAGAAGTATGGTTGGAGTACAGATCACTACCGATTGTTCTATTTTCAATGCATAGGTTGCTTGTTTTCTAGTTTCTATGGCTTGTATTGCTCAATATAAATTGTGTAAACGATATGCTGCAGTAGGATTGTGTGGAAAAAATTATGAATCTTTTCTTTGATAGTACCAAAGTAAAATGGTTTGCTCTTTATCATACTAACCTATCTCACGAAGTTCCGTTAAGTTTTGTGTGATTGAAGTTTTCAAGTTTGGGGTGAGATGTCGATATGAGGAGAATAAGGAGTGACAATACTCTAACTTGGGGATTCCTAAGGCACACCAAGGTAAAATTCAAGGAAGATCCAAGAAACTAAGCTTGGGGATGCCCCGGAAGGCATCCCCTCTTTCGTCTCCAACATTATCGGTAACCTCACTTGGAGCTACATTGTTTTTCATCACATGATATGTGTTTTTCTTGGAGCGTCATTTTGTTTTGTGAGGATTTGCTTTATGCTATTTAGAATAATGTTTTGCTTCTTCATTTCAATAAAAATGTCAAGGATAGCCTTCACCATGCTTACTTTGCAAGTATATGAGTTGCTGTTTCAAACTAGAAAGTTTATCGATGTTGCAAAAATTCCTGAGAAAAGTAAGAATGTGACAAAATGTTGAAATTTTTTGCACAGTAAGCTATGATAAATTTTCTACAGTTTGGTAGATTTTCATAAGTTTTGGATATAAAGAAGTATTAATACTCTTCCAGTCTTTACAGACCGTACTGTTTTCGCAGAATGCTGTTCTATTTGCATTGTTTGCATATGTTCGCTTGTTTAATGATTCTATTTGAGGATAAATATGCAGAGGCATTTAGTACGAAATGTTGAATAATAATTTTTGTGATTTTATATAGTAGAGAAGGATAAGGTTTTTGCATTGGTTTATACTAACTTATCTCTCGAGTTCTTGTAGAGTTTTGTGTGGATCAAGTTTTTAAGATTTAGGGAAACCGTGATATAAGAGGAATCAAGGAAACACAAAAGCTCAAGCTTGGGGATGCCCAAGGCATCCCAAGTTAATATTCCAAGAAGTCTCAAGCATCTAAGCTTGGGGATGCCCCGGTAGGCATCCCACCTTTCTTCTTCAACAATTATCGGCTAGTATCGATTGAGCCTAAGTTTTTGCTTCTTCACATGATGTGTGCTATTCTTGAAATGTCATTTTTTTTGTTTTCCTTGCTGTTTTAACAAAATACTTAGATCTGAAAGTTTTAAATAAAAGAGAGTCCTCAAATAGCTACCCATTTACATAACTACATGCTTGATCTTCACTTATATCTTTTTTGGAGTAGTTTGTCATTTACTGTTGTGCTTCACTTATATCCTATGAGTAAATCGTTCAATGAATTGTATATCATGAAATTATATGTTCATATCTTGCCAAGTGGTAGCTTCACATTGGGTTTAGAAAGTGATATCTTTTGAAGCTTGACAATCATAATATTGGTCATACAAGCAATTCCTGAATGATTACTATGAGGAAGAGAACTTTCACATGCAAATACACTATCTTCGAAATCTTTTGTGATTGTGAGCCCCATTCAAAATATTATATGCCAAAATTGTTGACGTTGGACAAGGAAGATACTACTTGTGCATCCAAAAACCATTAAACCCAAATCTTATTTGCAAGAATCCACCATACCTACCTAAGGATTGAGTAAGATCCTTCAAGTTAGTTGTCATCGGTGCAATAACGCAATAAAAATTGCTTTTAAAAAGTGTTAGATCATTTAGTGTAAGAGAAAATTGAGCGTGGTATGAATTTGTGATGGCAAAGAATAAAAGCGACAGACTGCATAATAAATGTTGCTATCATAAGGGGCAATATAACGTGACGTTCTTTTGCACTAAGGAATTGAGCATACAAACAAAAAACGCATGAAAACCTCTGCTTCCCTCTACGAAGGGCCTGCCTTTTACTTTTATGTATTTACTTTCATGCAAGAGTCAATGTTTTTCTCTCTATTCCTTTTTATTTTTCTGTTTTGGCAAGCATCATGTGGTGAGGAAAGATCTAGGCACAAATATCCAGTTAGATATGGGTAGCATGAGTTATTATTGTTGACATCACCTTTGAGGTGAATACGTTGGGAGGCAAAATTATAAGCCCTTATCTTTATATGTGTCCGGTTGAAATGTTTTGCTCATGTGTATGCGGTGAGTGTCGGTATCAAAACCGGCTGATCTCGGGTAGGGGGTCCCGAGCCGTGCGTCTGAGGATGAAGGTAACAAGATACAGGGGATACAATGTTTACCCAGATTCGGGCCCTCTTAATGGAGGTAATACCCTACTTCCTGCTTGATTGACTTTGATGAGTATAGGGGTTACAAGAGTTGATCTACCTCGAGATCGTAATGGCCAAACCCTAGATGTCTAGCCTATATAAATTCTCATAAACTCTACGAACTAAACCCTCCTGTTTATATAGACACCAAGGGGGCTAGGATTTTACAGAGGAAGGAAACTACACATCCGTACGCCATTCTTGCCATCCAGGCAGAGGAGAGTCCCATTCGGACATGGGGAAAGGTCTTCTACCTTGTATCTTTACGGCCCACTAGTCCGGCCCATGTCACATAGGCCGGACATCCGAAGAGCTCTTAGTCCAGGACTCCCTCAGTGAGTGCTAGCAATGGTAGAAGACTATATGATGGTTGAGTATGTGGAGCTCTTACTTAGACTCTGTTGAATAAGTTGAATTGCAATTGTTTGGTGACCAAGAATATAGGTTGTTGAGTTTCAAGAGAATTCATTGTTTGAACCTTAACATGTCAATTGGTTGCTACTTTAACATGATGAGTTTTATGAGAAAGAGTTGTTGTTATGATGCTAGGACAAGTGATCGAAATTACCATTGATCAAACTTATGCGCTTTGCTAGCATTCACACTTCAAAAATTATTTCTTTTATCATTTACCTACTCAAGGACGAGTAGGAATTAAGCTTGGGGATGCTGATACGTCTGCAACATATCTATAATTTATGAAGTATTTATGCTGCTATATTATCATTCTTGGATGTTTTACAATCATTTTATAACAACTTTATATCATTTTTTGGGACTAACCTATTGACTTAGTGCCTGATACGTCTCCAACGTATCTATAATTTTTGATTGCTCCATGCCACTTTATCTACTGTTTTGGACTATATTGGGCTTTATTTTCCACTTTTATATTACTTTTGGGACTAACCTATTAACCGGAGGCCTAGCGCAGAAATCTTGTTTTTGCCTTTTCAAGATATTTGAAGAACCAGAATATCAAACGGAGTCCAAACGGAATGAAACCTTCGGGATCGTGATTTTCCAACCGAACGTGATCCAGGAGACTTGGACCCTACTCCAAGAAGTGTCTGAGGAGATCACGAGGGTGGAGGGGCCGCCCCTCGGCGCGCCCCCTACCTCGTGGGCCCCTCGGAGCTCCACCAACGTACTCCTTCCTCCTATATATACCTACGTATCCCCGAACGGTCAGAGGAGGAGCCAAAAACCTAATTGCACCGCCGCAACCTTATGTATCCACGAGATCCCATCTTGGGGCCTGCTCTGGAGCTCTGCCGGAGGGGGCATCCACCATGGAGGGCTTATACATCATCACCATAGCCCCTCCTATGAAGTGTGAGTAGTTTACTTCAGACCTTCGGGTCCATAGCTAGTAGCTAGATGGTTTCTTCTCTCTTTTTGGATCTCAATACAATGTTCTCCCCCTCTCTCTCGTGGAGATCTATTCGATGTAATCTTCTTTTTGCAGTGTGTTTATTGAGACCGATGAATTGTGGGTTTATGATCCAGAATTTTCTATGGAAAAGATTTGATTCTTCTCTGAATTCTTTTATATATGATTGAGTTATCTTTGCAAGTCTCTTCGAATTATCCTTTTTGGTTTGGCCAACTACATTGGTAGTTCTTGCAATGGGAGAAGTGCTTAGCTTTGGGTTCAATCTTGCGGTGTCCTTACTCGATGTGAAAGAGTTGCAAGGCACGTATTGTATTGTTGCCATCGAGGATAACAAGATGGGGTTTTTATCATATTGCATGAATTTATCCCTCTACATCATGTCATCTTCCTTACGGCGTTACTATGTTTTTACTTAATATTCTAGATGCATGCTAGATAGCGGTCGATGAGTGGAGTAATAGTAGTAGATGCAGAATCGTTTCGATCTACTTGTTTTGGACGTGATGCCTATATACATGATCATTGCCTAGATATACTCATAACTATGCTCAATTCTGTCAATTGCTCAACAGTACTTTGTTCACCCACCGTAGAATACTTATGCTCTTGAGAGAAGCCACTAGTGAAATCTATGGCCCTCGGGTCTATTCTCATCATATGAATCTATATCACTTTATTTACTGCTACCTCTTGAGCACTGCGTTGGATTTCCCCGAAGAGGAGAGGATGATGCAGTAAAGTAGCGTAAGTATTTCCCTCAGTTTTTGAGAACCAAGGTATCAATCCAGTAGGAGACCTCGTACCTACACAAAACGATAGCAACTCGCAACCAATGATTAGGGGTTGTCAATCCCTTCACGGTCACTTACGAGAGTGAGATCTGATAGAGATAATATTTTTGGTATTTTTGATAGATAGATGCAAAGTAAAAAGTAAAGGCAAAGTAAAAACAAAGCAAGTAAATAAAGTGATATAGATTGATATGATGAGAATAGACCCGGGGTCATAGGTTTCACTAGTGGCTTCTCTCAAGAGCATAAGTATTCTACGGTGGGTGAACAAATTAATGTTGAGCAACTGATAGAATTGAGCATAGTTATGAGTATATCTAGGCAATGATCATGTATATAGGCATCACGTCCAAAACAAGTAGATCAAAACGATTCTGCATCTACTACTATTACTCCACTCATCGACCGCTATCCAGCATGCATCTAGAGTATTAAGTAAAAACAGAGTAACGCCATAAGCAAGATGACATGATGTAGAGGGATAAATTCATGCAATATGATAAAAACCCCATCTTGTTATCCTCGATGGCAACAATACAATACGTGCCTTGCAACTCTTTTTGTCACTGAGTAAGGACACCACAAGATTGAACCCAAACCTAAGCACTTCTCCCATTGCAAGAACTACCAATCTAGTTGGCCAAACCAAAAAGGATAATTCGAAGAGACTTGCAAAGATAACTCAATCATACATAAAAGATTTTAGAGAAGAATCAAATATTTTCCATAGATAATACTGGATCATAAACCCACAATTCATTGGTCTCAACGAACACACTGCAAAAAGAAGATTACATCGAATAGATCTCCACGAGAGAGGGGAGAACATTGTATTGAGATCCAAAAAGAGAGAAGAAGCCATCTAGCTACTAGCTATGGACCCGAAGGTCGGAAGTAAACTACTCACACTTCATCGGAGGGGCTATGGTGATGATGTAGAACCCCTCCGTGGTGGATACCCCCTCGTGAGCTCCTAACAGGCCCCAAGATGGGATCTCATGGATACAGAAGGTTGCGGCGGTGGAATTAGGTTTTTGGCTCCTGTTCTGATTGTTTGGGGATACGTAGGTATATATAGGAGGAAGGAGTACGAAAGTGGAGCTTCAAGGGGCCCACGTGGTAGGGGGGCGCGCCCAGGGGGGCGCCCTCCACCCTCGTGACCTCCTCGGGCATTGCTTGGAGTAGGGTCCAAGTCTCCTGGGTCACGTTCGGTTGGAAAATCACGATCCCGAAGGTTTCATTCCGTTTGGACTTCGTTTGATATTCTGTTTCTTCAAAATACTGAAAAAGGCAAAAACCAAAAATTCTGGGCTGGGCCTCCGGTTAATAGGTTAGTCCCAAAAGTAATATAAAAGTGGAAAATAAAGCCCAATATAGTCCAAAACAGTAGATAAAGTAGCATGGAGCAATCAAAAATTATAGATACGTTGGAGCGTATCGTGCATCCCTAAGCTTAATTCCTGCTCGTCCTCGAGTAGGTAAATGATAAAAAGAATTTTTGATGCGGAGTGATACTTTGGCATAATTTCAATGTAAATCTTCTTAATTGTGATATGAATATTCAGATCCGAAAGATTCAAGACAAAAGTTCGTATTGACACAAAAATAATAATACTTCAAGCATACTAATCAAAGCAATCATGTCTTCTCAAAATAACATGGCAAAAGAAAGTTATCCCTACAAGTTCATATAGTCTGGCTATTGTCGGTGTACTAAGGTAGGGGTACCTCGGTACTAACTTGTGCCTCGGCGATTTGACTTCAGCGAGGGTTTACCACGTGCTCGCGAAGACCTTCTGCTCCATGCCAAGCCATTCCAAAGACAAAGTATACAAGACAGAAGATCGAGACCCCGGCAAGCGGAGCTTGCCGGGAAGGCCGTTCCAGGCTCAAGATTACATCACTCACACAAGGCCACAGCAAGAGGAGCTCGCCGGGAAGACTAGAAGATTACATCATAGAAGACCGCCTCGGCGCTATAAGCGTCGGCGAGGGCCGAGGAGCGACAAGTTCTGAGCCCGCAAGCTCCGGGCCCGGCAAGGTCAAGACCCGGCAAGGTGCTTGCCGGGAGAGTTCTGTTGTGTGCCCGCGCTCCAGCTCATCGGCCACAGCGTGCATACAGGGCCTTCCGAGGGACGCGTGGCGGATGGCTGTGCAGCCTGGGGACACGGTGGCACTTCGCAGTGGTGGATCCATCGCCGTGGCGACGGAGACACAAGGCGGGAGCTTTTGGGGTCGACGGTGGCGGGCATTAAATGCCCTTGTCCCCCTTGTCAAAGTAGGTAGCGACCATTGTTCACGCCTTTGTAGCTTCACTTGTTCCCGACTGTTCCAACTACCACCTCTTTTACATTTTACCCCTTTCTCCTCGTTGACACTGTCGGTGACCCCTTGCACTATAAAAGGAGGCCCATGCACAACGTGGAGGGGGTTCGGTTCGGTTCGACTCATTCGACACTACAACTCACCCACGCTCTTGAGCAAGAACAGAATAGAAACACAAAGCAGCAGTAGGAGTTTTATCTCTCCGGAGAGCTCCGAAGCTGGGTAAAAACCGCCCGCGTGCTCGCCTCGATCTGCTCTCCGTGCTCCCTCCGCCCTCGTACCGCACAGACAAGGGGCTTCGGTCCCATATGTGTTCGTGGCGGACAGTCTCCCCTGGCAGCTATGCTCCATCTTCCCCACACAAAATATTTAAATCATGCACAACCCCGATGACAAGCGAAGCAATTGTTTCATACTTATGACATTCTCAAAACTTTTTCAATCTTCACGCAATACATGAGCGTGAGCCATGGATATAGCACTATAGGTGGAATAGAAGGGTGGTTGTGGAGAAGACAAAAAGAGGGAAGATAGTCTCACATCAACTAGGCGTATCAACGGGCTATGGAGATGCCCATCAATAGATATCAATGTAAGTGAGTAGGGATTGCCATGCAACGGATGCACTAGAGCTATAAGTATATGAAAGCTCTATAAAAGAAACTAAGTGGGTGTGCATCAACTTGCTTGCTCACGAAGACCTAGGGCATTTTGAGGAATCCCAACATTGGAATATACAAGCCAAGTTCTATAATGGAAAATTCCCACTAGTATATGAAAGTGACAAAATGAGAGACTGTCTATCATGAAGATCTTGGTGCTACTTTGAAGCACAAGTGTGGTAAACGGATAGTAGCATTGTCCTTTCTCTCTTTTTCTCTCATTTTTTTTATTTGGGCCATTCTCTTCTCTTTTTTAAGGCCTCTTTGTTTGTAAAGTCCGGAGTCTCATCCTGACTTATGGGGGAATCATAGTCTCCATCATCCTTTCCTCACTTGGGACAATGCTCTAATAATGATGACCATCACACTTTTTATTTTTCTTACAACTCAACAGTTACAACTCGATACTTAGAACAAAGTATGACTCTATATGAATGCCTCCGGCGGTGTACCAGGATATGCAATGAATCATGAGTGACATGTATGAAATAATTATGAATGGTGGCTTTGCCACAAATACAATGTCAACTACATGATCATGCTAGCAATATGACAATGATGGAGCATGTCATAGTAAACGGAACGGTGGAAAGTTGCATGGCAATATATCTCAGAATGGCTATGGAAATGCCATGATAGGTAGGTTTGGTGGCTGTTTTGAGGAAGGTATATGGTGGGTGTATGATACCGCCAAAAAGTGCGCGGTATTAGAGAGGCTAGCAAAGGTGGAAGGATGGGAAAAAGTGCGTATAATCCATGGACTCAACATTAGTCATAAAGAAATCATATACTTATTGCAAAAATCTAGAAGTTATCAAAGCAAAGTATTACGCGCATGCTCCTAGGGGGATAGATTGGTAGGAAAAGACCGTCGCTCGTCCCCGACCGCCACTCATAAGGAAGACAATCAATAAATAAATCATGCTCCGAGTTCATCACATAACGGTTCACCATACGTGCATGCTACAGGAATCACAAACTTCAACACATGTATTCTTTGAATTCACAACTAATTTAACTAGCATGACTCAAATATCACCATCTTCATGTCTCAAAACAATTATCAAGCATCAAACTTATCTTAGTATTCAACGCACTCAAAAGAAAGTTTCACATATCTTGAACACCAAGTATATTAACATCAAGCGAATTACCATGCTATTAAAGACTCTCAAAATAATCTAAGTGAAGCATGAGAGATCAAATAGTTTCTTTAAAACAAATCCACCACCGTTCTCTAAAAGATCTAAGTGAAGTACTAGAGCAAAATTATCACGCTCAAAAGATACACTACTGGAATCTAGCACTTTGCCATCTGCCATGGCAGATGGCAAAGGCATGTTCGGCGGATGGCAAAGGCTTTGCCATCAGCCAGCAGATGGCAAACAGGTCGTCTGAAACCCTGCCGGTAAAGGCTTCTTTGCCATCTGCTGGCTGATGGCAAAGAGCCTGTGGCTTTGCCATCTGCTGGCTGATGGCAAAGAGCCTGTGGCTTTGCCATCTGCTGGCAGATGGCAAAGCCTCTTAACGGGGTTAGCTCCGTCAGAGGTTAACGGCATACTTTGCCATCAGCCAGCAGATGGCAAAGGCTGCATGCTCTTTGCCATCAGCCAGCAGATGGCAAAGTGACTATATTGCCCCATTTAATTTTGTTTTTTCTTATATCAATTCATTTTCACAGAAATAAAACACAAATATATTTATATGACCAATATAGCATAATATAGCATATTCCACACATATTACCAATAGTCATGAACACATATGTATCCAACACATGTTACCAATAGTAGCAAGTTTCATCCGTACATATACGTAGTTTCATCAATATTACACGGTTTCATCCATAGGTAGCAAGTTTCACAAGGTCAAAACAAAAACTAAATACAAGCACTCCATCAACCCAAGCTTCCGTGATCTTAAGCAAATCTGTAAAATGGGAAAGAAGAAAGTTAGAAGAAGAAGATTATTATGATGCAACTAAAATGTGAAGATTATTATGATGCAACTTATATCTGTAAACTAGGTCATTTTGGAGCTAAGTATGGTTATTATGTCATTTTTGAGCTAGCTAAGCATACTAAGTCATTTTGGTGTAAAACATGCTAAGGTCATTCTAGAGCTAATTAAGTAAGTTTATTATGTCATTTTGGAGCTAGCTAAGCATGTGAAGTCATTTAGGAGCTAAAATATGTCATCTATAATACCTAAATAGTTCATCCCCACTATGTTATTTCTCTTGACATGCAGCCTATCCACCTCATCAACTTGCCATCTCAGCATTTTTCCAACAAATTGTGTGATTCCACTTACCGATTTCTTACATCTTCCATTCTTGATGAGTCGGTTTATATAAAACCAATAAAGAGAAGCCCATCGGTCCCATCGGTCCATCTCCCCTCCCTCAAAAAAATAAAGAGAAGCCCATCGGTCCATCTCCCCTCCCTCAAAAAAGGAAAATGTCGTGAAGGCTATATATGGACGGATCCATGTAACGAAATTCTGAGTGATTTATGTTCCAAGTATTTTTTTGTTTCCGTCTCTGATCTATCCTTCTATTATTGGTTATATATTTATGTTTCAAAGCTAGCCAGATTTTCACATGTCTGTGTCGTAAGTGTGCTTGCATTGCCAAGTTCTGTTCCATGAAGTGAACTTATTGTCCATAAACCATACATCTAATAATTTTTTAAACTTTTTGAAGAGACTTTGATGAATGAATGACTTACTACAAATGTAGAGTATCATTTTGGAAATGTGATTTGCGTTTGCTTAGAAGCATCACACTTCAGTGGTAAATTTCATTTCCTTCTTATCGCTCAGAAGCATCACACTTCAGTGGAAAATTTCATTTCTTTCTTATCACACCTCATGAATTTTTACAACTTGGTATGCTAATTTTCCCGCGGCAACGCGCGGGGTTGTTATCTAGTTTCTTAAGCATATTATGTCATTTTAGAGTTAGCTAAGCATATTAAGTCATTTTGGAGGAAAAGATGCTAAGTATAGGTCATTTTAGAGCTATCCTAGGTTAAATAGGTCATTTTTAAGCTAGCTAAGCATATTAAGTCATTTTGGAGGAAAAGATGCTAAGTATAGGTCATTTTAGAGCTATCCTAGGTTAAATATGTCATTTTGGAGATAATTAAGCTTATTATGTCATTTTTGAGCTAGCTAAGCATATTGAGTCATTTTGGAGGAAAAAATGCTAAGTATATGATTATGTCGCTAGTATCCATATGGTAGAGAACCCGGGCCAACATGACTAGTCATAGAACCAAGGTGGCACAAGCGTCTGAGGACAGGCATACATGACCCAGCAATGCACGTGTCGGTCATCAGCGAGTGCAACCAAGTCGTAGCAAGCTACAAGGACTTGGTGATACAGCGTGACATTTCCCGTGAGGACGGACACAGGAGCAAAGAAGGACACATGCGGTCAATCCATGTGTTCGGAGCGATAGCGAACTACCATGGCTCGATGGAAGCACTAGGAGGCATTTCCTGTATGGAAGGCTACCAAAGGCACACGACTAGGTGTCGAATCCCACACATACAATGCATTTCAAACATACACACATTATGCACGATATGTCTAGATATATACAACAGGGCATCACAACAAAACTCTATTAAGCAAAACACTTGGGACACTTACCGTCATCACGGAGGTGTAGGTGTAGGTGTAGGTGTAGGACCGGTCGCGCCCGATGGCGAGCGGAGAAGGATCGGTCGATGCTTGTCGGGAGTTACGCTGCACCAAAGATTATTTCCAATGTATCGTTACCATGATGCAACTCAAATGTGAAGACTAGTAACTAATGACCGTTCAAATGAAACTCACCGTGCCCGCCGGAGCAATGAGTGGCATCGGCGGAGGGGTCTAGCCGTTCTTTAGGAGCAAAGTATTTTTGCTGTTTTTAGAATCTGTGGTTTTAAGAAAACTTTGGTATTAAATACTTTGAAGTGTTTGGCTCAAAAATTGGCTCCGTTTGGAAGTAATGTTTTATAAAACCTTAGTATTCGATACTACAGTTTTTATACCAACGACAATGTATACTGTAGTTTATGAAAACAACAATTTTTCAAAGTATTGTGGAAACAATGGCATGTTTGGCAATCGAAGTATACATCGTTGTAATAGGTCCCAACCTCTTTGTTGTGTTTCTCAGTTTTTTAAAAAGAGGTCCCAACCTCTTTTTTTAATACTACAAAAATACTACAGTTTTGTGGATACTGCAGTTTATAATACTACAATTTTAACTAGAGCCAAACACCTCAAAGTATTTAAAACCATAGTATTTTAAAATACTGTAGTATTCTTGAAATACTTCAAAAATACTTTGCAACCAAACACAGCCAGGCTATGTTTGATAGTAAAGTATTGTAAAAACCAGAGTATCAGAAACCAAAGCTCATTGCAAATAAAACTATGATAATCTCAAAAACTGTAGTATTCCTAAAATACTTAGGCTGTGTTTGATAGTAAAGTATTGAAAAAACCAAAGTATTGAAAACTTTGCTCGAGGAATTTGTATATTTGAAGGAATCCATCACCCGAGTATAACATAAATGAAGTTGGTGTTCAGTTTAAATCTCTACCAAGCAAATGTAAGGTGTTGATGAAGCTGAAACGAAATTACGGGCAGCAACGCTTAATTAACTGATTAATTAAGCCATCCGGTAGTTTTCAGTTTTCACCAACTTGTCCATCTATCCATAAGACTAATGGAACTGAACCGAAGGTAAGGATCTGAACCAAGAATAGCAGCGTAGACAAAAGCAAGATTAAACATCATTCTTCAGTCCTCAAGGGTACATGCATTCTTCTTCCTGACTTTGGCTTCCCGCTCTGGTGTGTAGTGTTCTCTAAAATCAGCTACTGCTTACACTCCCCCACTAAGTGAATAGTAACAATTTTAAGAGGATAAACCACACAGAGAATTGGTTCCTAATTAGAGCAGCTAAAGAAGCAAGTAGCTAACATTAGTACATAGAGTCTTGGAAGTGGGCTACAATATCATGGCAAAATGATAGGAGTACATAATTGCTTGTGGTTAGCATAGTTCTCTCAAAAATTTCATGGCTGGTTTGCTACTACTTCCAATTTTCTCTGTACTGTATTAAATAAGGCCCATCAAAGCATACCACAAATGGTTTTCTATGCAAAATAAATAGAACAAAAAATGAATGAAACAAAATAAATACACAGCCCCTTACGCATATATGCAGATGAAAGCTTCCAACAATGAAATAATTCCTAGTTTAACTGAAAGGCATTAGCATAGGTGAGAAAAAATATTTTCAGTGAGCTTTAACAAGAACAAATGGCAGGACCAAGAAAAACCTCCAACCAAGGAGATGACGAGCCAACAGAGCAATAGACGAAGACCAAACAGCAGATGAGAGGACAAAAGCAACCTGCGGTAGACAAAACAAATGCCTTAGGGGGGTGAAACACGAACGAAAAGAGTGTATAATCAGCAAACTACATAGACAATAGGCTAATTATGCTTGCAATCAGTATAAATATAATTAGCAACTACTATATATCCATTACTTGAATGGAATCATGAGCCGCTTTCATGCATAAATAAATCGACGGCTGCCCTCTCAACTCTTATGTGCCTCATCTCATGACTAATTCTACTAATCGGTGGCGGGTTCAGTTTACTGCTGAATCAAGACAATCGCATGAAAGCACAACACAATACGTCCTAATGTAAGATATTTTAAGTTTTTAACTAATAGAAGCAAGCACTGTCAATTTATGATTATCTAAGAAAGAACAACACGCCTGAAACATGGTAGGCACATCAACTAAATTGAGGAACACATATCTGCCGACGCGGCGGCACGGTCACATTTAAAGAATTAATAATTATGAAAAGCCTGTAGTGCATGTCACAATCTGTAAATACTCTGCTTTCACCTAAAACTATCGAACAGAGCGAATAAGAACATAGCTGCCAATATAAATGCAGGTCAATGCAGAACACAACAGGTGAATATTTCCAAAGACAAGCAAACATATCCGTCTAGCACGACACAGCATATTCAACATATCATACAACCACTTATGCAAACAGTTACAGCAGGCTTTCAGAAAGTGGGCTGGAAATCAGGAAATAGACATGGAATATTTCTCTATAGCTACACGGTTTTGGAATATTTTTCTTCTTGAAGCTAACCAAGCCCATTTGTCTTTTTTAAGTGAAGATAAATCCGTCGGTTTGAAGTAGAAAAGCAATGACTAAACCTAAAGATCCAAGCAAAGGACCATCTACTTTTTATAACTAATCAATCCACCCAAACTAATTACTTTCTTACCTGTTTTAATGGAACACAGTAAACATTTTCCATTGCACTCTTGCTCCAAGCTTACAAACCCTACATATTTTAGGTGCTGCATCCCTCTGATATTGTTGCATATTTTAGGTGCCGCATCCCTCTGAGGATATGTTGATACAAAGATAGTAGTTCCCCACGTTTGCCAGACATGAAAAAACTACGGTTTGTTGCTATATTTCAATTACTGGCAACTACCAGTCGTTAATTCGCCTTTTATTTGACATGTTTCATGCTAATATGCTTAGAAAAAAGGATACCTGAATCTTCAGCAAAAAAAGGATACTGAATCTCGATGGCGCCGTGGCGGGAGGGCTATGGGAAGGGGCGCGCCGTGGCTGGCTCGATGGAGGGCGGGCATGGGGCACGCCATGGTGGCCGGGAGGGCATGTGGCCGGGAGGGCGGGCGAGGGCGGCTCGGTGGAGGGACAGGCGGCGGTCTGGGGCGGGCTGCGGTGGAGGGATGGGCGCAGAGGCGAGCTGCATGTGGTGGGAGGCGGGGAGGCGGGGAGGGCTGCGGTGGCGGGGGGCGGGGAGGGCTGCGGTGGCGGGAGGGCGGGGGCGGCGGTGGCAGGTCGTCAGGGGGGGGCGGGGAGTGGCGGGGAGGGCTGCGGTGGCGGGGGAGGGGCGGGGGAGGGGCGGAGGAGGGCTGCGGTGGCGGGGAGGGGCGGGCCAGCGGCGGTGGCAGGTCGTCGGGGCGCTCGGGTGGTGAGGTTGGGGAGAGAGAGAGAGGGGGTGGGGCGGGCTGTAAGAGAGAGAGGGGGGAGGTGCCGGGCAGAGAGGGGTGGACCTCTTTGCCATCTGCCAGCCGCTGGCTGATGGCAAAGATATGGGCCTTTGCCATCCGCTGGCAGATGGCAAAGAGGTGGGCCTACTGGCCGTTATAGCGCCGTTACCCATTGGGCTCCACCCACTTCTTTGCCATCTGCCAACAGATGGAAAAGATTCTTTGCCATCTGCTGGCAGATGGCAAAGAGGTGGGTTGACAGCCCGTTGTAGCACTGGACCCTACCCACCTCTTTGCCATCTGCTGGCAGATGGCAAAGATTATTTGCCATCCACTGGCAGATGGCAAAGAATTGGCTGATGGCAACCATGTTCTTTGCCATCTGTCAGTTCTTTGCCATCTGTTTTTTATAAGCAGATGGCAAAGATGTTCTTTGCCATCAGCTGGCAGATGGCAAAGAGCTGGCTGATGGCAAATTCCCAGTTTCCAGTAGTGATATAAGTGAAGCACTATGAGCAAAACTATCAAGCTCAAAAGACATAAGTGAAGCACATAGAGTATTCTAACAAATTCCAATTCATATGTGGCTCTCTCAAAATATGTGTACAGCAAGGATGATTGTGGTACACTAACAAGCAAAGACACAAATAATACAAGACACTCCAAGCAAAACACATATCATGTTGGTGAATAAAAATATAGCTCCACGTAAATTACCGATGGAAGTGGACGAAAGAGGGGATGCCTTCCGGGGCATCCCCAAGCTTTGACTTTTTGGTGTCCTTGGATTATCTTGGGGGTGCAATGGGAATCCCCAAGCTTAGGCTCTTGCCACTCCTTGTTCCATAATCCATCAAAAGAATTCACCCAAAACTTGAAAACTTCACAACACAAAACTCAACAGAAATCTCGTGAGCTCCGTTAGAGAAAGAAAACAAAAGACTACTTCAAGGTACTGTAATGAACTCATTCCTTATTTATATTAGTGTTAAACTTACTGTATTCCAACTTCCTTATTGTTCATAGACTGAATTACTAGCCATAGATGCATTGAAATAAGACAGAACAGTCTGTAGCAATCTGTAACTAACGCAAACTTCTGGAACTTTAAAAATTCTACCGAAATAGGAAGTCCTGTAAAATTTGTTTGTTGATCCGCATAAAAAATAATCAACGCAAAAGCACGTTCCTGTGATTTATCATAACTTAATTCGTGCGCGCAAAGTTTCTGTTTTTCAGCAGAATCAAATCAACTATCATCGTAGGTTATCCTATAGGTCCCAACAAGCGCTATCGTTTAACGCCCTTAGCTAGGCATAAAAGCAAGGATAGATCTAGGTATTGCCATCTTTGGTAGGCAATCCATAAGTGGCTCTCATGATAGATTCATATGGTAATTTTATTTTCTCTCTAGGGAAGTGTTCCATACCCTTCTTTAAGGGAAATTGGAATCTAATATTCCCTTCCTTCATATCAATAATTGCACCAATCGTTCTAAGGAAAGGTCTACGAAGAATAATAGGACATGAAGGATTGCAATCTATATGAAGAACAATAAAATCTACGGGCACATAATTCCTATTTGCAACAATAAGAACATCATTCATTCTTCCCATATGTTTTTTAATAGTGGAATCCGCAAGATGCAAGTTTAGAGAGCAATCATCAAAATCACGGAAATCTAGCAAATCACATAAAGTTTTGGGGATAGTAGAGACGCTAGCACCCAAATCACACAAAGCATGAAACTCAAAATCTTTAATTTTAATTTTAATAGTAGGTTCCCACTCATCATAGAGTTTTCTCGGGATAGAAACTTTCAACTCAAGTTTTTCTTCATAAGATTGCATCAAGGCATCAACAATGTGTTCGGTAAAGGCTTTATTTTGACTATTAGCATGAGGATATTCTAGCACGGATTGCAACAAGGAAATATGACCAATCAAAGAGCAATTTTCATAATTAAATTCTTTGAGATCCAAAATAGTGGGTTTAGCAACATCACGGTTTTTATTTATTTCAATCCCACTTTCATCCATTTCATCATCAAGATCTAGAAACTCCGAATTCTTAGAACGCATTCTAGGTAAAGGAAGATAATCTTCAGATTCATCAAGATTAATATTGCAAAACAAAGATTTAATGGGGGACACATCAATAACTATTAGATCTTCATCTTGATTTTCATAGGGATTGGAAGAACACGCTTTAATAAAAGCATCTTTGGAAGCACGCATCCTAGCGGTTCTTTCCTTGCACTCATCAATGGAAATTCTCATGGCTTTGAGAGACTCATTGATATCATGCTTAGGAGGAATAGATCTAAGCTTTAAACAATCAATTCCAAGAGAAATTCTATCAACGTTCCTAGCATTTCTCTTCAAGCAAAGCATTAAAATTCTTTTGTGAATTCATAAACTCTTTAACACTACTCTCAAATTCAGAGGGCATCTTATTAAAATTTCCATAAGAGTTATTGTAGGAATTTCCATAATTATTAGAAGGATTACTAGGATAAGGCCTAGGATTAAAATTCCCTCTATAAGCGTTGTTTCCTAAACTATTTCTACCAACAAAATTCACATCCATAGATTCATTATTATTCTCAAGCAAAGTAGATAAAGGCATATCATTGGGATCAAGAGGAGTATTTTTAGGAGCAAACATCTTTATAAGTTCATCCATCTTTTCACTCAAAACATTGATTTGTTCTATAGCATGCACTTTTTTACTAGAAGATCTTTCCGTGTGCCAATGAGAATAATTAGCCATAATATTATCAAGCAATTTGGTAGAATCCCCTAACGTAATTTCCATAAAAGTGCCTCCCGTGGCCGAATCTAAAAGATTTCTAGAAGCAAAATTCAATCTAGCATAAAAAATTTGTATGATCATCCATAAATTCAAACCATGAGTAGGGCAATTGCGAAGCATTAATTTCATTCTTTCCCAAGATTGGGCAACATGCTCATGATCAAGTTGTTTAAAATTCATGATATCGTTCCTAAGAGTGATAATCTTAGCGGGAGGAAAATACTTAGAGATAAAAGCATGCATCTTTGCACTTGATCCAAGAATCAATACTATTTTTAGGCAAAAACGAAAACCAAACTTTAGCACGATCTCTAAGTGAAAACGGAAATAACTTCAATTTGACAATATTGTTATCCGTATCTTTTTTCTTTTGCATATCACACAAATCAAGAAAATTGTTTAGATGAGTAGCGGCATCTTCACTAGGAAGGCCGGCAAATTGATCATTCATAACAAGATTCAACAAAGCGGTATTGATTTCACAAGACTCATCATTATTAAGAGGAGCAATCGGAGTACTAAGGAAATCATTATTATTGGTATTCGAGAAATCACACAATTTGGTATTATCTTGCGCCATGGCAACAAGTAATCCAACACACAAGCAAACAGAAAGGCGACGGGAAAAAGGCAAACGGGAAAAAGAGGAGGAGATTGGGAAAGAGAGGGCAAATAAAACGGCAAGGGTGAACTGGGGGAGAGGAAAACGAGAGGCAAATGGCAAATAATGTAATGCGAGAGATAGGGATTGCGATGGGTACTTGGTATTGTTGACTTGCTTGCGTGAGCCTCCCCGGCAACGGCGCCAGAAATTCTTCTTGCTACCTCTTGAGAACTGCGTTGGATTTCCCCGAAGAGGAGAGGATGATGCAGTAAAGTAGCGTAAGTATTTCCCTCAGTTTTTGAGAACCAAGGTATCAATCCAGTAGGAGACCACGCACAAGTCCCACGTACCTACACAAAACGATAGCAACTCGCAACCAACGCTTAGGGGTTGTTAGTCCCTTCACGGTCACTTACGAGAGTGAGATCTGATAGAGATAATTTTTTTGGTATTTTTGATAGATAGATGCAAAGTAAAAAGTAAAGGCAAAGTAAAAACAAAGCAAGTAAATAAAGTGATATAGATTGATATGATGAGAATAGACCCGGGGGCCATAGGTTTCACTAGTGGCTTCTCTCAAGAGCATAAGTATTCTACGGTGGGTGAACAAATTACTGTTGAGCAATTGACAGAATTGAGCATAGTTATGAGTATATCTAGGCAATGATCATGTATATAGGCATCATGTCCAAAACAAGTAGATCGAAACGATTCTGCATCTACTACTATTAGTCCACTCATCGACCGCTATCCAACATGCATCTAGAGTATTAAGTAAAAACAGAGTAACGCCGTAAGCAAGATGACATGATGTAGAGGGGTAAATTCATGCAATATGATAAAACCCCATCTTGTTATCCTCGATGGCAACAATACAATACGTGCCTTGCAACTCTTTCTGTCACTGGGTAAGGACACCGCGAGATTGAACCCAAAGCTAAGCACTTCTCCCATTGCAAGAACTACCAATCTAGTTGTCGGTATACTAAAGTAGGGGTACCTTAGTACCCCGAACTTGTCTGCAGGCGATCGCGGCGTCAGCGGCAAGGCTTGCGAGGCGTCCGCCAAGATCCGTCATTTCTATTACTGTCATTCAAGAACAAAGTGTTAACCGAGAAGACAAGGCCCGGCAAGAGAAGCTTGCGGGAAGGATAAGACCCGGCAAGAGGAGCTTGCGGGAAGGCCAACAAGGCACTTGAGAAAACTTGCCGCGACGCTCCGCGCGTCCCAGCAAGACCCGACGAGCGGCAAGCTTGCGGGTGCGACAAGATAACGACCGCGGCAAGGTGCTTGCCGCGGCGAAGCCACCACTCTGCGCCCACGCTCCTGTGCATTCGACGATGTGTCGCCGCAGGATCGCTCCTGGTGCACGTGGCGGGTAGCTGTGCATCCAATCGGTGCGAGGTGGCAAGAGAAGATGACTAGAAGGCCATCGTGGCAATCGGTGGCGCTCCTAGCGGTCGATTCTTGCACTGTTTGAGCGACCGGACGGGCATTAAATGCCCTTGTCCCTTGCCGTCGGAGTTAGGTAGGGGGCACTGTTGATAGCGGTTGTACCAACCCCCGTTTTTACCTTTTTACCCCTCTATCTACGCTGCCACCTGTCGGTGACCCCTTTATACTATAAAAAGGAGGCCCATGCGCATGTAGAAGGGGTTCGACTCATTCGACACCACGACACACCTACGCTCTTGAGCAAGAACAGAATAGAAACACAAAGCAGCAGTAGGAGTTTTATCTCTCCGGAGAGCTCCGAAGCTGGGTAAAATCCCTCGCGTGCTTTCGCCTCGATCTGCTCTGCGTGCGCCCTCCGCTCCATTGCCGGACCGAAAAGGGGCCCTGACCCATAGGTGTTCGTCTCCCCACGAAATCTTTGGCGCGCCAGGTTAGTCGCAGACGGAGCGGCCACCTCCGAAGCCTTCTTCTTCGGTGGCATGTCGATGAAGATGTTGATGTAGCGCGCGCAGACGGCGGAGGAGCGGGCGCCGACGGTGGGACGCACGTCGTCACCAGGTCCAAGGACAAGGCCCCGCAAGCTTCAGCGTTTGTACATCCACCGCACCCCTCCCAGGAGGTGCAAGATCGACAATGCCACGGTGCTCCTAGCACCGTGCTCGCGTTGGAGCAAGGACGAGCTGGTGGGTAGCGGGACGCTCAAGGCCAACAAACACGTCCACACGCTGGCAAGAGCGTAGTGCGATCGCCTGGACGAGATGCTGCTCCTTCTAACACTGTTAGAAGTTTGAGCATATCTCGCACCTCGCGTCGCTCGCCGCCGCCACCCAAGACTCCAGAGGAAGCGCTGGCCCGAGCCCAGCTGCTTCTAGATTACCCTCCAAGGCCAGACAAGATCGACGACTGGAGGGCTACCATTCAGAGCCTCATCGGCTTCGCCAACGGCGACAAGCCCCGGCAACCGAGCACGTCGAAGCCCCGGCAAGACGCCCGGGCGCAAGCCGACGCCGACAAGACCACTGGGGGTGCCGCCACCGTGCACTCCCCGCCCCGAAGGCCAAGATCGCGAACTCGCCGGGCCAACCTCGACACCAACTCCACCGCGTCGTCGGACCCGCGAGCTCGCCGTGATCAATGCCAAGTTCTCCAAGAACGACGACACGAAGACGCTCGTACTCGCGCCAGCGCGAAGAGAAGCGTGGCGTCAATCGACCAGTCGCGCTGGGCCTTGTCGATATGCATGCGCCCGAAGAACGAGCGACTTGCCGTCTGTGATAGGTTGCCCTGCGTTCACCCGTGAGCTCTGGCAGTCAGTGGCGATACCATGAACTTCAAGCCGGCGTGCGAGAATGCGATGGCAGGATACATCCGTCGGAGTTCCTCGGCGTCTACACCATCGCGGTGCAGGCCGCCGGGCGAACGACAAGATCTCGCCAACTACTTCCCGCTGGTGCTCAAGCCCGCGTCCGATCTTGCACGATGCACTTGCGGACAACTCCATCTCTTCGTGGCGGACCTGTGCCATCAGTTTGTTGGCGCCTTCACGGTGACCACAAGCCCCATGGCGAAGCGACCTTCATCTGCCGCCCGAAGGAAGGAGAACCCTGCACAAGTACATCTGAGAGATTCAGCCCGGTGCGGCGCAACATCCCAGATGTCCACCGCCGCGGTCATCGGCGCGTTCCATCGAACGTCGCGTAACCGCAGGATGAGGAGGAGATGGCGATGTGCAAGATCGAGATGTCGCGAGCTATATGCTCGCCGACAAGTGTGCGTCTTTGAGGAGGAGGAGACTCCCGGAGAACGCAGGAGCCGAAGGATCGGCGGTGAGGCGCCCCTCCGCAAAGAAGAACCGAGGCGGAACAACGAAAGAGGAAAGCTAAGGATGTGCTAGTCGTCGAGCAGTCCGGCAACGGAGGTGGTGCCGAGAAGGCCAAAGCTGGTGACTCCGACGAGGCTGTGGTGGCCGACGACAAGCGGGGCGGCTCCGCAAGCAGCGATCTTGCAAGATCCACCACACCAAGGGCCATGACCTCCAAGCCTGCAAGAAAGTTGAGCAGATGGCGGAGCTGCGAAAGCTGAATCTGGCGCGCGACAAGGAGAAGGCCCGGGAAGGTGGTGGGGATCCGCAAGAAGCGCCCCGCCGGGGAGGGCGCCGCGGCAAGGCCAAGCAGCGGCAAGGAGACAGCCTCCCCGCGGCCGCGACAAGGACGAAGACGAAGATGAAGATGATGTGATGGAGGAAGATGAGACCGATGAGCAGGAGTTTCAGAAGGCAACAGAGGTTTTGTGCGTTGACGGCGGTGCTTCTCTGCACACCTCGCACCGCCAACTCAAACAGTGGGTGCGAGAAGTGAATGCAGCAGAACCGTCCGTTGAATCACGCAAGCCCCTGAAGTGGTCCAGCACGCCCATCATCTTCGATGTTGAGGATCACCCTGATCGCGTCACCGCGGTCGGGTGCTTGCCGATGTTGGTTTCACCAACAATCCGCAACCTCAAGGTCACGAAGATGCTGGTTGACGGTGGGGTCGGCCTGAATCTGATATCTTCCGCGGTGCTCAAGAAGCTCCAGATCCCCGACAGTGAGCTCGAAGAGACTGGCACATTTCAAGGAATCAACCCGGGAAGGAGCAAGCCGAAGGGGAAGATTACACTGCCAGTAACTTTTGGCAGCGAGCTGAACTTCAGAACAGAGAGAGTCACGTTTGACGTTGCTGATGCTCGGCCGTCCAGCGCTTGCCAAGTTCATGGCAGCCTCTCACTACGCTTACCATGTGCTCAAGATGCCTGGTCCGATAAGTGTTATTTCTATCCATGGCGACAAGAAAGATGCACTTATCTTTACCGACAAGATTTACAGGGAAGCAGCAGCCGCAGCGAACGCAAACCACTTGCCGCTGAAGCTCCCGGGGGGAAGAAGAAGACCAAGTCCGGCAAGAGTAGCTCTGATGCCCACTCCGGCAAAGCGCACCTCTTCAGAGTGCTGCGCTACCGTCGAGGACGCACCATCGAGCTCCACCGGCAAGCTCAAGAAGGCAAAGACAGCTTCACCAGAGACCAAGAAAGTGGCCGTCAAGGAGGACGGCACTGGTGGTACCTTCACCATCAGTGCCACGCTTGATCCTAAATAGGAAAGCGCGCTTGTTGCTTTCCTGCGGGTGAATGTCGATGTGTTTGCATGGCAACCATCTGACATCCCCGGTGTTCCCAGGAAAGTAATTGAGCACCACCTTGCCGTCTACCCTCACGCACGGCCCGTCAGCGAGAGTCGAGAAAACAAGCGATGAGGCGTCAAGAGTTCATTGCGAGAGGAGATCAAGAAATTGGAAGCAGCAGGCCTGGTCGAGGAGTACTCCATCCAGCGTGGTTAGCCAATCCAGTAGTCGTGCGCAAGGCAAGCGGGAAGTGGAGGCTTTGTATTGACTTCAGCGATGTTAATAAATCTTGTCCCAAGGATCCATTTCCTTGCGGCGCATTGACCAAATTGTCGACTCCACGGCGAGGATGTGATCTGCTTTCATTCCTTGATGCATATTCAGGATATCATCGGATCTTCATGGCGAAGAGGATGAAGAAAACCGCATTCATTACTCCATGTGGCACGTCTTTGCTTTGTACGGATGCCTTCGGACTAAAGAATGCTGGTTCAACATTTGCAAGAGTAGTCGATCATGCTTTTGAGCCCGCGGTTACGCGAAATGTAGAAGCTTACATGGATGACATAGTGGTCAAAAGCAGAAACAGAGAAACTCTGATCCAAGATTTGGACAAGACTTTTGCAAATCTGCGCAAGATCAATCTTAAGTTGAATCCCGAGAAGTGCGTGTTTGGAGTCCCTTCCGGCAAGCTTCTCGGATTCTTTGTGTGTCAGAGGGGGATTGAAGCCAATCCCGACAAGATCAACGCCATTGAACAAATCAAAGCACCGAAGCGCGTCAAGGATGTGCGAAGACTTGCCGACTGTGTTGCTGCTCTCAGTAGGTTCATCTCTAAGTCTTCTGAGCGCGCCCTGCCATTTTTCAAAATTTTGAAAAAGGTAGGTCCAATGAAATGGACTCTGGAAGCGGAGGCTGCGCTGCAGGACTTGAAGTGATACCTATCCTCCACTCCAATACTTGTCGCACCTAAGCCACAAGAGAAGTTGCTGCTATATCTGGCGGCAACCAATCAAGTGGTTAGTGCTGCGTTAGTAGCGGAGAGGGAGGCGGATGATGAGCCAGTGACATGCAAGCGAGTCCGGCGACAAGCGTGGGGCTTCCCGACAAGTTCGGTTCGGCAAGGATGGATCTACGCAGCCACAAGAAGAAAGCGAAGAAGATGGTGCAGCGCCCAGTTTACTTTGTCGGTTCCCTTTTGCGGGGGCTAGATCAAGGTACTCGGTGTCGAAGTTGCTTCGGCCTTCTCATGGCCTCGAGGAAGCTGCACCATTACTTTCAAGCACATGAGATCATGGTTGTCACTCGCTTTCCGTTGAAGAGGATATTGCAGAATCCAGAAGCAACAGGTAGGATTGTCGAGTGGGCACTGGAATTGTCAAGCTTTGGCCTCAAGTTTGAAAGTACTTCAACTATTCAGAGCCGAGCATTGGCAGAATTCATAGTGGAATGGACGCCAACACCTGATGAAGAAACTCCGGAGAGGAGCATCCCCGTCAAGGAAGCGAGCAAAGAATGGATCATGTACTTTGATGGTGCCTTCTCGCTGCAAGGCGCCGGTGCGGGCGTACTACTTGTCGCACCCACCGGAGAGCACCTCAAGCACGTGGTCGGATGCACTTTCCCAAGGAGCAAGCAACAAACAATACTGCAGAGTATGAAGGCTTGCTTGCCGGACTCAGGATCGCGGCAGACCTTGGGATCAAGAAGCTTATTGTCAGGGGTGACTCACAGCTTGTCGTCCGTCAAGTAAACAAAGATTATCAGAGTCCGTTGATGGAAGCATACATCGATGAAGTGAGGAAGCTAGAAGAACATTTTGACAGCCTACAGATGGAACACGTTCCAAGAGCTCAGAATGACATTGCAGATGGCCTGTCAAAGTGTGCTGCACTCAAGTTACCTGTGGAACCAGGAATTTTTGTGCTCAAGCTGACTCAACCATCTGTCACACCATCAACTGGACAGAGCAAGAAGAGGAAGTTAGTTACTGGCGACTACTTTCCGGCAGAGCTCCCAGAAGCCGCCGTCAAGAAGGTCCCCAGGATCAACACAAAGAGTGCTGAGGAGCAGTCTGCTCCAACAAGCTCTAGTGTTTGTTTCGTTGAAGCAGACGCTCCCGACAAGTTGTGTCCCAACACACTTGCCGGGGAGCATCATGCTCCGGCTAAATCACAGATTCTTGCCGTGGAAGCAGATGTTCCCGCAGCAGCATTTGCGCCTTTAGTCCTTGTCGTTGAGCCACAAGCTCCGGCATGGGCACAGCAGATCGTCCATTTCCTTCAGATAGGAGAACTTCCCGAAGAGCAAGAAGAAGCAGAGAGAGTAGCCCGGCAATCAAGTATGTACCAGTTTGTCGATGACATACTGTACAGAAGAAGATTCAACGGAGTGAAATTGAAGTGCATTTCCCGGGAAGAAGGACAAGAGCTGTTGGCGGAGAAACACGGAGGCATATGTGGTCACCACATTGGCGCAAGAGCACTTGCCGGCAAGGCTTTCCGGCAAGGTTTCTTTTGGCCGACAGCCCTCCAGGATGCAACTGCACAAGTAACCAAGTGTGAAGCGTGCCAGTTCCACTCCAAGCAGATACATCAACCAGCTCAAGCTCTCCAAACAATCCCTTTATCCTGGCCATTTTTGGTCTGGGGGCTCGACATCCTCGGCCCCTTTCCCCGAGCTGTCGGGGGCTTTGAGTACTTGTACGTTGCAATCGACAAGTTCACAAAGTGGCCTGAAGTGGAACCAGTGAGGAAGGTGACAGACGATCGGCATCAAGTTCTTCAGTCAATTGTTTGCCGTTTCGGAGTCCCTAACAGGATCATCACCGACAATGGCACACAATTCACGAGCCGCACCTTCATGCAGTACGTCCAAGATCTTGGTGCCAAGATCTGCTTCGCTTCTGTTGCTCACCCGAGAAGCAACGGTCAAGCGGAGAGGGCAAACGCTAAAGTGCTGTGCGGGCTCAAGACCAGAACTTTCGACAGGCTGCGCAAGTGCGGAAGAAATTGGATCAAGGAGCTGCCGGTGGTTCTTTGGTCAATCAGGACGACGCCGAATCGAGCCATAATGAAGTGGATATGGCGTCGTTCAAAGAAGTACAGCCTTGCCGGGACAGAGACGACAGAAAAGCTAAGTTGTCAAAGTCTGATCACAGTCAGTTTTAAAAAAATTTAAGTTATACTCCTTGAACGACCGTGCCTTGTATGGAAAACCTGTGCGCGGAGGAATCGACTCGTGGCTAAGTTGCGCCCTTAATTTGTTTCGAGCCCGCTCAACAATGAAAATGTGCTGCAACTAGCCCGACAAATTTCTTGCGGAAGCAACACCGCCGGCAAGCTGCTGATGTTCGCACTCAGCGCTTCATGACAAGTGTGTTCCCACCGGCAAGTTCCCTAAAAGCGTAGGGTAAAAACATACAAGGGATGGAATTGAGTAAAGGATATAACATAACAAGCATCCCTTTTCATTAAAAACATCCCACTCAGTGCAGTCCATAGAGGATGAAAAACATGAAAGAGAGGATTACAAGTTTTAGATCGGCTAAGGCCGGAGGCTTATAAATTAAAAGATAAGATGCCCATAATCCCTTTCTGTCCCTCTTCTTGAGGTAGGTCAAGGAGGCGAAAGGGGCAAAAGGCGCCTAGGCGAGATCTGGTGGCGAAGACACCAAGAGAACATCCCGGGGCCGTCCAAGAAGGCTGGCCGGTGATGGCGGCGCCGAAGCGGGGCTCGAAGATGGGGCGGCGGGGCGTCGGCCGCTGTCGAGGCACTCGCCCTCGTACTCGATTGTGGCATTCTCGCCAGCCCTCTTCCCTTCCGCAGCCTCCCTCGCCCGGCCGCCCAAGGAGGCGACCGGGGAGTTCAAGGAGCCGGCAACACGGATGATGGGGTCACGGGTGACGCACGAAGCGGCGCCCGTCACCTAGTCGGGCCCGCCATCCCGCCGCCCGCTACCCTCATCATTGCTGTCGCTCTCCTCCTCGTCACTCTTGCTCGAGGGGGAGCCTTCGCTATCGGAGGAGCTGTCCATGCAGCACTTCGCCCGAGTGCCGAAGCACCAGAAGACCTTGACGGAGAGGAGATCGCCCTCCATTAACTTAAAATAGAGGGTAAACCCCTCCATCAGGCTGTGGATACGGTCAAACGTCTTCCACCCACGATCAAGATACATCACATTAGGGGCTGGGAATACAACGCGGACTCGCGTGCCGCTGATCCCATAGCCCCTCATGTACAGTCTCAGTGTCTCGGGCGGGTCCAACTCCATCGTGCTCGCAAACGGAGCTGGAAGCCGGAGGAGACGACGAGGCGCCCGGCGCAGCCTGACGAAGAACTCACAAGGGTCGTCCCCTGTATGGACCGCCGTGGGGAGAGGAACCACCGGCGGAGGCGGGGCTGGCGCGCCGCCCCGTCCGCCTCTTCCCCGAGCGCCTCGACCTCGTCCTCGACCTCGTCCACGACCTCGCCCCCTCGCTCTTCCCCTTATGGCTGGCTCTGCGTTGTCTGGCGGCGACCCTCGCCGCCGCCGATGAAGGGCTAGGGTTCCCTTCCTCCATGGCGAATGAGAGAAAGGGGAGCAGAAGCTGAAGAAAGGAGAAGATGAGAGAGTGCGGGCTTCTGCGCTCCCCTCCCGCTCTTCTTAAAGGAGCGAGGTGGGGGCTCGGCCGCCCCGCTCAGCGAATCAGGGCACGGGAAGAGCAGGGAGTCGGGGCCGACCCGCTGCCTCTGCTCGCAACAGCCCAGTTTCCCGCTTCCACCGTCCACGACCCCAAGCGCATGGGAGCCGCGTGGCGGGGATGCAGAACCGAGGCGAACGTTACGCATTTCCTGGATTTAAGTATTGCCCATGATCTCTCCCACGACGCCGCGATTGACGCGTGCCGTTATGGGAGGACGCGGTGAATCTGAGTGGATTTGGTTTGGACCAAGGCGCGTGTGCGTGCCCGTTTAGGCCTGGCCCAACAGCGCTCGGCACCGTGTATGGCCCGGCCCGGGGCTCTGTCGGTGTACTAAAGTAGGGGTACCTTAGTACCCGAACTTGTCTGCGGCGAGTCGCGGCGTCAGCGGCAAGGCTTGCGGCGTCCGCCAAGATCGCCGTCATTTCTATTACTGCAATTCAAGAACAAAGTGTTAACCGAGAAGACAAGGCCCGGCAAGAGAAGCTTGCGGGAAGGATAAGACCCCGCAAGAGGAGCTTGCGGGAAGAATAACAAGGCACCGGAAAACTTGCCGCGACGCTCCGCGCGCCCCGGCAAGACCCGACGAGCGGCAAGCTTGCGGGTGCGACAAGATAACGACCGCGGCAAGGTGCTTGCCGCGGTGAAGCCATCACTCTGCGCCCACGCTCCAGCGCATTCGACGACGTGTCGCCGCAGGATCGCTCCTGGTGCACGTGGCGGGTAGCTGTGCAGCCAAGCTGTGCGAGGTGGCAAGAGAAGATGACTAGAAGGCCATCGTGGCGATCGGTGGCGCTCCTAGCCGTCGTTTCTTGCACTGTTTGAGCGACCGGACGGGCATTAAATGCCCTTGTCCCCTGCCGTCAGAGTTAGGTAGGGGGCACTGTTGATAGCGGTTGTACCAACCCCCGTTTTTACCTTTTTACCCCTCTATCTACGCTGCCACCTGTCGGTGACCCCTTTAGACTATAAAAAGGAGGCCCATGCGCACGTAGAAGGGGTTCGACTCATTCGACACCACAATACTTATGCTCTCAAGAACAGAATAGAAACACAAAGCAGTAGTAGGAGTTTTATCTCTCCGGAGAGCTCCGAAGCTGGGTAAAATCCCTCGCGTGCTTTCGCCTTGATCTGCTCTGCGTGCGCCCTCCGCTCCCTTGCTGGACCAAAAAGGGGCCCTGCCCCATAGGTGTTCGTTTCCCACGACACTAGTTGGCCAAACCAAAAAGGATAATTCGAAGAGACTTGCAAAGATAACTCAATCATACATAAAAGATTTCAGAGAAGAATCAAATATTTTCCATAGATAATACTCGATCATAAACCCACAATTCATCGGTCTCAACAAACACACCGCAAAAAGAAGATTACATCGAATAGATCTCCACGAGAGAGGGGGAGAACATTGTATTGAGATCCAAAAAGAGAGAAGAAGCCATCTAGCTACTAGCTATAGACCCGAAGGTCAGAAGTAAACTACTCACACCTCATCGGAGGTGAAAGTGCGTTATATCGACTAGAGGGGGGGTGAATAGGCGATTTTTATGAATTCTTCACTGAGGAATTTGCCGGTGAGGAAATTCCTTAGTGAAGAACTACTAGCAGCGGAATAAGTACTCAGAAGTAAGCATAACAGAATACAAGCATGGTCATCATGATGAAGTGAAGACTAGCACAGAGTACAGAAAGCGTAATCACAAGATAACACAAGATGAAGACAAACAGACTGAAGAAATTGAACTGAGGAAATTGAGAAAGTCTTCAGTCAAAGTCTTCAAGCACAGATATGAACAAACACTCAACACAATAATGAGGAAATGAAAGGGTTGAGGAAACAGAACCAGTTAGTTGGTGAACACAATGATTTGGTAGACCAGTTCCAACTGCTGTCTCAATTGTACGTCTGGTTGGAGCGGCTGAGTATTTAAACTCGAGGGCACACAGTCCCGGACACCCAGTCGCTAAGCACACAGCTCAGGACACCCAGTCCTCACCGTATTCTCCTTGAACTAAGGTCACGCAGACCTCGTCCAATCACTCGTGGTAAGTCTTCAGGCGACTTCCAAACCTTCACAGACTTGGTCACTCGGCGATCCACAATTCCTCTTGGATGCTCTAGACCATGAAGCCTAACCGTCTGGAAGAAGCACAGTCTTCAAAGGTAACAGGCGTCGGATCCATGCAGGATCAATTTCTTCAGTGATGCTCAATCACTTTGGGTTTGTAGGGGTTTGGTTTTGGGTTTTCCTCACTTGATGATTTTCGCTCAAAGTCCTCGGAGGATGGGTTGCTCTCAAATGACAAGTGTCAAGTTCTCTCGGAGCAGCCAACCAGCTAGTGGTTGTAGGGGGCGGCTATTTATAGCCTAGGGAGCATCCCGACATGATAAGACATAAATGCCCTGCAATGATATGACCGTTAGGTGGATAAGATATTTTGGGACAGCTGGCGCGCAGCACAGCAACTGTCAGAAATTTGACTCTCAAATTCCTCAGGGCTATCATGTTCCTCCTTTGTGTAGGCAATTCGCCTTTGGCGAATTCCTAACTCCTCGTCGAGAACAAATTCATCGGTGACGGAAGAACTTCGTCTCTCATCCTTTGAAGAAAGTGACTGAACTGTATGAGATTTCAAAGGCTTCACTCGAAGGGATTGGTAGGTGTAGGATTTTGAGTTGAGCATCACATGGAAATTTTTCCTTAGTATTTGCTCGACCCCTTTAACGAGACGGTGTTTCCTATGACTCAAGAAAGAGAAAATGAAACTACGAAAACAAAAGTCTTCACGCTTCATGTTCCTCAAATGAATACCAAGTCTTCAAGGTCACACCAATCTCTTCACTTTCAAAGTCTTCAGAAAGTCTTCAGAATATCAAAGTCTTCAGTCGAAGAACTTCATTTTTAGGGGTCAACTTTCTCTGTAAATATCAAACTCCTCATAGACTTATAGACCTGTGTACACTCACAAACGCATTAGTCCCTTAACCTATAAGTCTTCAATACACCAAAATCACTAAGGGGCACTAGATGCACTTACAATCTCCCCCTTTTTGGTGATTGATGACAACATAGGTTATGTTTTCAACAGGGATAAACATATGAAGTGTAAATACTGATATTGAGGAATTTGATTGCAAGATATAGAAGAACTCCCCCTGAAGATGTGCATAGTGAGGAATTTGCGTTTGAGGCAATGCACATTTGAGAGTTGAATCATGGAGATCTCCCCCTATATCTTGTAATTCATACACGCATTTGATATATAATATGAAGAATTTGAAATGCATAATGAAATATGGTGCCTGATGAAATTCAGCATGCATGCAATAATATTAACTAGGAATAAGCATGCCGAATAAAGCATCAAAAGTTTCAGAGCTTAGTGCAACAAAAGCATCAGCACACCATCGGGTTTAAGATTACAACTCGATCCAAATAAAAGTTTCAGAAGAACGAGAGTTGTAACTTAAAAAATGCCCTTAATATAGACCCGCTTGAAGACTAACTCAGATTTCTCCCCCTTTGTCATCAAATGACCAAATGGATTGAAACTGAGGACTAACGCCCCTGAAGAATTTCAAGTCGATGGAGGAGCACCAGCGTTGTCGGGGTTGTTTGTTGTAGCAGGGCCTGCCGCAGTGTCGTCCAAATTCTCATTAGTGTCACGCAATGAAGAATAAGAGCTGGCCACCAGTGGAGGAACTTTGACCCTCTTGAATTTCCTCGGAGGAGGTGCAGACCAGTCAAATTCTTCCTTGAGACCCATAGTCTTCAGTTCTTCAGCGCTATAGACATGAGTGAGGACAGCCCAGGTGCGGTTGAAGGTTTCATGAAGGTAGTATTGGTTCTTCTTCTTTGCATTGTGTGTTGAGGTCATATTGTGAAGAAGTGCACCAAAGCGGCGCTTTACCCATTTGTGATTGCGATCAACCTTCGATGAAGGCGAGGAGTAACTCACGGTCGGTCATCACCCTGGGTGCAGTGGCTTGAGGATTTTGCTTGGCTGAGGTATTTGCGGCCGTGTCATGTGTGGCAGAGTCGTCATTGGTAGAGTAAGATGCAGCCAAGCGAAATTGACCATCCAATGGACGAATGCCTTCATCAATCACAGCAGCTGCCTTGCCTTTATCATCAGATGATGAAACTGTCCGTTTGAGGACTTGAATGGGAGGCAAGTAGCTCCCGTGGTTCAGAGTGTCAGCTTTGTAATTCAGTGAAGATCTTGCCCTGATGAATCTCATAATCCAAGGCGCATAGGGCTTCAGCTCGAGTGGTGACATAGCAATATTGGCCAGAGTCCTCATGAAGAAATCATGGAAGTTGACGGGAACGCCATGAATGATGTTGAAAAGCATATTCTTCTTGATGCCAACGACTTCTTCATCATTTGAGTCGTTGCCTTTGATATGACTCATTGTCTTCGTCAGAATGCGATAGACAGTCCGAGGCACATAGAGTAATTCCTTGACGAGGAATTTGGTTCGTGGGGCCTGCCTAGGCTTCAAAGGCTTCATGAGCACTTGCATATAGTGATTTGTCAGTTCAGGTCCTTTGTAGATGCAACGTGCACTATCATGGGGAGGATCGAGAGGAAGGACACGAAGCAATTCAGTTGCGGTGCCTTGTAGTGAGTGTTTTCAGTCATCAATCCAACACCCATGAGTTGACATCTTGAGCGTCTCGGTGATATCTGATGTAGCGTAGGGCGAAGAATGAGTTCTTCATTCCAATCACAGATGTCGGTCAGAAATTGAGTAATCTGCATCGTGAAGAACACTGAGGACTGGCTCGAAGCATGGCAGATATTCCATGTCCACATGAGGAATATGTTCATGATCGAAGATTTTGTCTTTGTCAAACAGCACTAAGGAATAGAAGTTGGCTTGACTAGCAATCCAGAAACGGCTCTTCCTTATGCGAGCAGAGTCATAGGGGTTGTAGTCAGTGAAGAATACATGCTCGGAAAAGAAGTCTTCAGCCTTGAACTTTTGTTTGCTTGAGAACGGATTCTTCGGCTTTGGCAGAGGGATGCCAGTGAGTTGCATTACCACCTCAGGAATCGCGAGCTCAGGTTCTTCAGGCTGAGGAATTTCTGGTTCCTCTTCTTGTGCAACCTAAGGATCAGCAGCCGTAGGTTCTTTAGCACTAGCGGCTGGAATATCTTCATGCACAGAGGGAGTGGGATGAGTTTCTTCAGAGCCCATTTGAACTGTTGGTGCAGGGGACTGAGGAATCTGTTGGATAGGGGTGAAGAGAGGAGAATTGGGATGCTGACTTTCCCAAAAGTCATCATTCATCACAGGTGTGGTGCATCCTATATCCACATCTTCATTTTCAATTTCCTCAACACCAGCCCCTTCAGCTGTGAACTGAGGCATAGGTGAGGAAATGACTGGCGTTGAAGGGATTTCGTCCACTTCAATTTCTTCATCAATCTGCTCTGACGAAGCAGCAGAATGATTTCCTTCATCGGATCCGCTTGGGATCACATAGTCTTCTCCAAAAGGAACAAGGTCCTTTGATGGAATGGAGGAAATTGGAACAGCATCAATTGGATTTTCGAGTGAGCTGGTCATTGGCTTCATCTTCTTCGCAGCCGAAGAATTTGACGCAGCTGATGCCTTCCTTTTCTTCACTGCAACTCGCTCTGCAGCCTTGGTCTTCTTCACATCATATGCAAATGGAAGAATTGGAGTTGGTGTAGGCGCGGGAGGAGCTAAGGAATCTGGTTCATTTTGTTCATGGAATCGATGCAGTTGCCTGATCTCTTCAATTTCTTCAGGCGCACCACTAGTGGATGCCCTGGCAATTTCTTCAGCGGCTGGAATGGAGCCATCAGCCCTAGAACTAGCATTTTCTTCAGCAGGCTGAAAGTCATCAGTGGTGCTGGCATGTTCTTCAGCAGGCTGGGCAGAGTCTGTAGCCTGAGGGTTTTCTTGTTGTGTTGGGGCTGCATCATTTGTGATTTTCTTCATCAGGTTGACGAATCTCACTTTGGCTCCTTGCCAATCAGCATAATAGGCATCAAAGTCTTTGCTGAGGGCTTGAATTTCAGACTGATCCTTGAGAAGTTCCTCAAGTGTCATTCTGACAACATTTTTCTTCAGGAGCTTCTCCTTTCTGTATTGCGCTTTCTTGATCTCTCTTGCCTTTTCGAACTTCCATTTCTCTTGAGTGATGAAATGGGTCAGCATGTGACTTTGACCAGGAGTCAGATGAAAATCGGGCATTGGTGTGTTTGGATCCTTGTGCCAGATATCAATGTAATCGAGGATTTTCCTCGGATCCAAAAGCAGTGGCACAGATGTGCCTTTAGCTCTAGCGGCCTTCACCGGTCTGTCTCTGATGATTTCTGCAAGTTCATCATCAGAAGGCACATGGAATGCGACCTGTTTCTTTTTTGGACTTGGCCGAGGACCGCGTCCAGCTGTTGCTTTAGTCTTCAACAGTGTGGGGCCTGATGAGGAAATTGGTGCAGCCGAGGAATTTGCTGAGACACCAGAGGCAATCGAGAAACCAGCTGTCCTTTGACATGTAGCCAGATGCACAGGAGCTGAGGACTTTAAAGGAGCTGCTGAGGACTTTGGTGGAGCAGTAGTAGTGTGAGGAATTTGCCGTGAGGGCATTGCTGAGGAACTTGGCTGTGAGGGCACTGTTGGTGAAGCACTTGGCTTACGAGCAGGCTTCTTTGGCATAGATTTCCTCGGCTGACCGAGGCCTCGATTCTTGATAGCGATGGCAGAATCCTCATTGAATTTATTCACTGCCTCCTTGGCTTGTCTTGCCAATTTAGCTTGGCGCTTAGCCCATTCTTCAGGAAAGTCCTCACCAAGCTTGATGCTGGTGGGATCAGCTACTTGGCCAGATGCCAATGGAGCTCTTGGGCATGGAGGATTTAAAGCAAATTTCTTCATATACTTTGGAGTAACATATCTGTACTCCCTCCATTCTCTTGCCCATCTTCTCCCAATCCTCTGAATGCGCACCTTACGCTGATTTTTGTTTTCTTTGCCGAATTTGGCTTCATCAGGTGTGCAATAGTCCTTATAAATGTCATCAGGGATCTCGAAAGTAGTCATGACCTCAGGCTTCTTTCCTCCTTTCTGCGGTTTCTTACCTTCAGCCATATTCTTCAGATGAGGAATTTGAACAATTAAACACTCTGAAGAAGTATGCAATTTTTCTTCAAGGAACGCTGTAAATGAGTTAAGTTGATGAGAACCTAGTGATTCAGCAGCAGACATGAGTACCTGTGAACAGAGTATAGGTGTGAGGAATTTGGAGAGGTCATATGCATTCTTAGAAGGTTTTTTGAAAAGAACAAGATTTGAGGAATTTGACCAGATGAACCTTGAGGAATTTCACTAAGCGTTCTTGTCTTAGGTTCCAGAGTTGTACAGGTCGAAGATTCACACAATTAGGGAATCTTGAATAAAATGATTGCTTAGAGAAACAGTTCAAGATCATATGATATGTGAGGTGTTCATATGTGTGAAGATTTGAAGAATAAACACCTTTGAGGATTTTCAGGAAAGTTTGAGAATCAAAGTGAGTAATAAAAGTAACTTTTAATTACCCGAAGTGAAGAACACGACGAGGCGAGAAGAACAGATGTGAAGTTAAATCAGTTAGATCTCCACGCCCTAACTTGGCGGAGGAAGACAGCTACGGCGGCGGAGTGAAGATTTCATAACCGGGCGCGAGTATGACGGCGACGAGGTCAAGGCAGCGAAGCTCTTTCTCACCGGCGACGATGGAGTAGCGGCGGCGCTAGGGTTTGAGGAGCTCGAGTGAGAGAGTAGCGATCGAGCGGAGTAAATGAGGTGAGGAAGGGGAGAGGGGTATTTATAGACACGGTGAAAAACTGTTCGCCCGAAGATTTTGGGACGAACGTGCCCCTGCCCTTTCTCCTTCTTGCGACATGTGTCACCCACGTACTGTGTAGTTGAGATCGTGTAAGATCGTGGGTGAATAGAATAATGCATCGTGGGATGCGGAACGGTTTGAGCGTTAAAACCGAAAATCTGGATAAGATTTGTTTTAAAGTTTCGTTTGCAATTTCTTCAGCTGACAAGGACACAGTGAAGATTTTGAACGAGTTTCAAATAGAACGCACAGGAAGAATTTGTGAATAGATTGGGTTGAGTATAGCATAGAGGGGGAAGGGTCCGATCACATTCACTTAGCAGAAAAAGCAACTTGAAGAAATAGCCATAAGTGAATGATGTAGAGGACATAAACTCATATATATATATATATATATATATATATATATATATATATATATATATAGCCAATGAAGAAAAACGATGGAAACAGTGAAGATTTTGCAAAGTTGAAGAATTTGAAAAACTGAAGAATTTCAAAACTGAGGAAAAACTCAAATTGAAGATTTTCAACTTTTTGTGGTGGCGTGACCCACCGTATAAGAATGATGATTTCAGACACCGCGTACAATTGTCGTAGGGTTCTGAGAATCAAATTCTTCATTAATTTCTTCACACTTAGAGTGTTATTCTTCATTGATTGAAGAAAAACGTTTCTTCATGTGTTGCACATCTAAGTCATCAATTTTGCATAAGTGTCAGGGTGTGTGTCCTTTTCAAAGAACATTCGAAGATTCTAAGATATTTAGCTCACACCGCAACTTGCTAAATCTCTTCTCATCCAAGGGCTTAGTGAAGATATCAGCTAGCTGTTCTTCAGTCTTCACGTGCTCGATGGAGATGTCGCCCTTCAACACATGATCACGAAGAAAATGATGACGAATCTGAATGTGCTTTGTCTTCGAGTGCTGAACTGGGTTGTGAGCAATCTTGATGGCACTCTCATTGTCGTAGAGGAGAGGCACATTCTTCACGTTGATGGTATAGTCCTTGAGGGTTTGCTTCATCCAAAGCAGTTGAGCACAGCAAGAGCTAACAGCAATGTATTCAGCTTCCGTAGTAGACAGTGATACGCAGTTCTGTTTCTTCGAGGACCAACAGACCAAAGATCGTCCGAGGAAATGAGAAGTGCCAGATGTTGACTTGCGGTCCACACGATCACCAGCATAGTCGAGTCGAATATCAATGAGATCAAAAGCGAGCCCTTGGGGTACCATAATCCTAGTGTTGGTGTGTGAGCTAGATATCGAAGAATATGCTTCACAGCCTTATGGTGTGATTCCTTCGGTGCAGCTTGAAATCGGGCACACATGCAAACACTAAGCATTATATTTGGCCTAGATGCACATAAGTACAATAAAGAACCAATCATGGAGCGATATACCTTGTGATCGAAGTCAATACCATTTTCATCAGTGCATAGATGGCCATTTGTGGGCATAGGAATTTTGACGCCTTTGCAATCTTGCATGCCGAATTTCCTCAGTACATCTTTGAGGTATTTCTCCTGAGATATGAATATGCCATTGCGCTGTTGACGAATTTGAAGACCCAAGAAGAATTTCAACTCTCCCATCATTGACATTTGATATTCTTCACTCATCATATAGGCAAATTCATCACTATAACGTTGGTCAGTACAGCCAAAGATAATATCATCAACATATATTTCGCACACAAACAGTTCACCATCATAAGATTTAGTAAAGAGAGTAGGGTCGAGTGAACCGGGTGTGAAGCCATTCTTCACGAAGAATTCCTTCAATGTATCATACCACGCCCGAGGGGCTTGCTTGAGGCCATAGAGGGCCTTATTAAGTCTGAAGACTTTGTCAGGATTCTTTGGATCTTCAAAACCTGGGGGTTGAGAAACATATACTTCTTCCTCAAGCTTACCATTGAGGAATGCACTTTTCACATCCATTTGATATAAGATGATATCATGATGGTTAGCATAAGCAAGTAATATGCGAATAGCCTCAAGTCTAGCAACAGGTGCAAAAGTTTCATCGAAATCAATTCCTTCAACCTGTGTGTAGCCTTGAGCTACCAGTCGTGCCTTATTCCTCACCACAAGGCCATTTTCATCTTGCTTGTTGCGGTCGATCCACTTTGTACCAATGATATTATGCTTGCGAGGATCTGGACGTTTGACCAGTTCAGACATTGTTGAGCTCGAACTGATGTAATTCTCCTTGCATAGCCTGAATCCACTCCGGCTCCAAAAATGCTTCATCTACCTTAGTGGGCTCTGTGATAGAGACAAAAGCATAGTGCCCACAAAAGTTAGATAAATGTGAAGCTTTTGAGCATGTGAGAGGACCTGGGGCTCTAATGTCATCTTCTCCACTTGCACTTCTTTTGCAACGCGAGGATGAGCTGGTTGTCGCTGAGGAATTTGATCAGCATTTTCTTCAGCACCATTTTCCTCAGCATTTTCTTCAGGTGCATCAGCTCGACGTTCTTCATGAACTGGAATGAATTCTTCAGCAGATTCTTCAGTGGGAATGACATCCTCAGTTGCGTTGAACTTGATAGAATCCTCAGGTGCTGGTTCATCTAACACAGAAGGTAGGTGCTCTCATTGCGAGCCATTAGTTTCATCAAACCACACATCTACAGTGTCAACAATCTTGTGAAGAACAATGTTGAAGACTCTGTAGGTGTGCGAGTCCTTTTCGTAACCAAGCATAATACCTTCATGTGCTTTCGGTGCAAATTTAGAGTTGTGGTGAGGATCTCTAATCCAACATTTAGCATCGATGACTTTGAAATAACTCACATTGGGTTTCTTGTCAGTGAGGAGTTCATAGGCCGTCTTCTTGAAGAATTTGTGAAGATATACTCTGTTGATGATGTGGCACGCAGTATCAATTGCATCAATCCAAAAACGCTGAGGCGTTTTGTATTCATCGAGCATAGTGCGAGCCATCTCAACAAGAGTTCTGTTCTTGCGCTCCACGACGCCATTTTGCTGAGGAGTATAGGGAGCAGATAACTCATGAGTAATACCAAGTTCATCAAGATAGTTGTCGTGGATTTGTCACGGCAGATGTCCTAGCGTAAAGACTTAGTCGTGGAGCCATCGCAACGGGTTTACTTGAAGGGGTTAAAGCGGACACAAAGACACAAGGTTTATACTAGTTCGGCCCCTTCGATGAAGGTAAAAGCCTACGTATAGTTGTGATGGAATTGATGTGGTTTCGATGGCTAGGGAGCAAACAAGCTTCGCCTAGGCTCGAGTTGTGGTTGTCTGTCCTTGAACCATTGCCGGGTCGTCCCCTTATATACACGAGTGACGCCCGTCGGTTCATAGAGTCCCAACCGGTTCATACCCGTATCCCGGTTGGTATCTCTCTATTCCTAACTTACAATACAAGTTATACATCAGGTCGGTTTACGGCTACAAGTTCTAAACCGACTATAGGCCTTGGGCCTTTCTCTGCTTGTACCACTAATGGAGTTAACTCGGCCCAAGCTAGCCGGTTTACACCTAGTGGTAATATCTAACATTAGGCCCAGTTGATTTGAAACAGTTCATGTCAATCCTTCACAAAGCTTGTATCTTGGACATCTTCTATTATCTAGTAAACCGCCATGTCGTCATTACTTCTGGTCACTGTAAACCGGCATGACGTCATCCTGAAATTTGATCCTTTATAACGCCTTCTTTAATAGCAGTTCCTGGATCCACGCGCTTGACCTAGCCAGGCTGCCTTATAAATAGGACCGAAAGGTCATTTCTTTCCTCCCTTCGTCTCCTCTTCTTCGTCTTCCTCGCGCCGCTGCTCCTGGAGCTCCACCATCGTCGTCGACCTCTGCCTCGTCCTGGGCCGCTGCATCGACCTGATTGTACCAGAATACTGCGGCCTCTTTCCGCGACTTCTCCGTTCCTGGTGAGCTTCTACCCCTTCTTGCCTTAGATCTGTTTTTAGGGTTCCAGCTTCATACCGTGTTCTTCGTGCGTTTCCGTTTATCCTTTTAACTTTGAACCACACTGTGAATCTATACTATATTAATAATGATTCCTACGCATCCGCTGTACTTTCTCATCTTAAACCCATGGATCTTCTGCATACATATCTGCCTCATAGTCCACTTCCGTTTCTGCTTCACTTCCGTGAAATATTTTCTGTTTTCTGTAAACCTGCGTTTGATCCGTAGCTATCATGGGATCTTTGTGAAACTTGTTTCTGCAAACTATCCATAGCTTCAATTATTTCTAAAGCCTAGATTAGGCGGTTTAACTCGCCATAAGAAAAAGCTGCTAAACCAGCACAGGTACACCATTAGTCCCCTTGTTGAACCGCCAGAGCCCATCTGATATCATATCCCAAGAAACCGATTTATAGACACTGCCTCCGGTTTATCATAACTTAGATCAATCACTTTGTAACAAGCACGCTCTTGAACCGGATCAATTACTTTTGTAGATCTTATCATGGCCAAACAAGTGTATGAATGCAACTGGGTTCCTTCTCGCGTCACCAAGTCGCAGTTGAATGAGCTGGTCTTGATTGGCGCTTTAGATGACAAAGATACGGTCCACTGGAGGGTCCCTGGAGAGGAATGTCCTCCCACACCCCAGGAAGGAGAAGTTGTGGTCTTTGCAGATCACCTGGCCCGGGGCTTCAAACCGCCCGGTTCAAAATTTTACCGGGATGTGTTGGCCAATTTTCAGCTCCGTCCCCAGGACATTGGCCCTAACTCCGTCACCAATTTATGCCACTTTCAAGTACTATCTGAAGTATATCTGCAAGAGGAACCTTCTGTTGAACTGTTTAGAGACCTCTTCCACCTAAACCGTCGCACTGAATTCACCGACGGCCCCAATACGGAATTGGGTGGTATGGCAATCCAGAAAAGGAAGGAGATCACCTATCCCCATGTCAAACTCCATACTCACCCCAAAGAGTGGAATGCGACTTGGTTTTATTGCAAGGACACTTCTCCTGAAGATGAAAATCCTTTACCTGGCTTTCGTCCGGAGCGGCTAAGCAACACTCATCCGTTTCCTCAAAGATTAAGCGCCAAAGATAGAAGCAAATACGCTCCGCAACTGTCCAAGCTCCGAGCCTTTATGGCCAACGGTTTGACTGGAATTGATCTTGCACGCTGCTAGTTACCCTGGGGCATATTGCCTCTGAGCCGGTGTTCCGGTTTGATGTGTCAGTATACTGGCAGCGTCGACGACCCACTCCGACACACAAAACTCGAACTTTCTGATGATGAAGTTACGGACTCGGTGAAAAAGATGCTGAATGAACCGGAGCACCTCTGTGCTCAAACCGGTCTAGCTCCTTACTGTACCACCAACAAGCCACCTACGGTAAGTTTCTAATTGCTTCATTATTAAACCTGTTACTGCTTCATGTACCCAATCATTTAGTTACTTCTGATCCAGGGTGATAATCCGTTTTGGAGCAAGAAACTTTCACAAGACAAAGCGGATAAAGCAGGGCGGCCAACCCGGCCCAAAACAAAAATTGTCAAGAAATCAGCCCATAAGAGAAAGACCACTGCTTCATCTGACCCGGCCATTGATGATGATGTGGGTAATCTGGAACTTGATTCTCTTGGCTTGCTTTTTACATGCCTTATTGATGATGATGCTTGTCAGGATGATGCTGAAGCCAGCAATGTAGGATTCGCTGAGGTAACTATTCTCTCTTCCGATTCAGCAAATTTGCCTTTACCAAAATTTCGCCAGGCAAACCGGAAAGTTAATTTTTCTCACCCTCTTGCTTATTTGGATCCCAAATTTCTTATGAAGACACAGCAACATGAAGCTCGCCGCACAACCCGGCACAGTGGTCAGGTAGTTACCTCTGCCGGTTTACCAAACAACCCGGTTCGAAAGCGCCGCTCCGAGGTTTCCGACCTTTTTATTGCTTTAAATTCCAAAGCGGGTTTCTTCCGTCAACCTCTTAATCCGTCCGACTCCGATTATCAGGTTACTTCTCATTCATCCTCTGGCGAATCCTCAGCCACTCAGCTACCACCGTTGAAGATAGCCGCCGGGTATGTCAAACCGGCCATATGCTTTCTGATATATTCTGTAATGGATATGCTTTTTTTCCTGACTCTTTGTCTCTTTAGAACCAAACCGAAACCCAGCAAGAAGGCCCGCTTGGACAAAACAGCTGAAGAAGCTGCCGCCTCAGATCATGAGAGAGCGCCGGATCTTGAAAATTTTGCCAGTGAAGATATTCCCAACGATCCTCCGGTTCAAGAGGAGGTTATTCCTGAAGAGAGGCCTGTCAATACTTCAATCTCTGCTGATCCACCTGCCAGCACCGTTCGGTTTGAGAAACCTCGCAGCCCTGCTACTAAAACGGCCGTGCCCACACAATCCGTCGAGTCAAAAGATGATGACGTTGTGATTACTGGTATGGGCCGCTCTGAACCGGGGAATCCTGCAACCTTAACCAGGCACACTGTGAAAGAAGATGTTTCCACCTTGAACAAAGCAAAATGGGATGTTGAACTGGAAACATATGCTGCTTTAAGTGCCCAAGACCTTCATTCTGGCTATTTAAACCGGCTTTATACTAGCCGGGACTATGAAGCTGGCCTGGTCAAGTTAATGAGGGACAAGTTTGAGGTAACTCACTCTTTTCCTTACCGCCAGTATATCAGTCCTTGTAGCCCCCAAGGGCCGGTTTGTAATCTTGATCAAACCGGGACTTGACTATATTCCTTAACAACTTTGAAACCCACCTGCATAGCTCCAGGGGCCGGTTGAACTGTGCATATTTAAACCGGTACTTCAATAAAACTGCCTTTAGAAACATTGCTAGATCGAATAGCCATTAGCCCCCAAGTGCCAAATTGAATACTTGTATTGAGCTTGGGAATTTGTCATCTAGTAATAATGTAAAAATCAAAGGTACATTAGCCCCCAAGTGCCAAGCATATAACTGTGTTGTGTGGTTGGGACTTTGACTGTCTTGAATTTCTGGCTGAATGTACTATCAATACACAGGCTGAGGTGAAAATCAAAGATGACCGGATTGCCGATTTACAAGCGGCTTTGAAAACCCAGCAGGCCGAAATAGAGAAGGCCAAGAAAGAGTTAACCAGTGCTTTGAACGCTGCTGAACAAGTGAAGGAAAGCTTGAAGAAAGAACAGGCGGACTGGGCCACTGAGAAGGCCAATTTGATCAAACGGGCAGAAAATGCTGAAGCTGCCCTTAAACCGGTGGTAGATGATCTGACAGCCGTAAAGCGGCAAGTACATTCTATGAATGCGGCAATCTTTGGTAAGCTTCTTTTGAATAGTTGTGATGTGTTGCACCTGCTGTATCATTTCTCTGGTTTGAAACTAACCGTTTACTGTTGTAGGCACACGCATTGGGCACTTAGGAAATGATGTGCGGAAGAAACTGAAGGCTGTTTATACCTTGGTAGAACAGTTGTATACCGGAGCCCAGCGCATCGTCACCACAGCGCCACATAACAATCCGGCACCTTCCTTGATTCAAGATACTCTGAACCGGCTGTCCATGCTTCCTGCCCGGATTGAAGAGGTGAAAAAATCTGCCGCTCGAACCGGAGCTATCAACGCCTTGATCCGAGCCAAGGCATGGGTACCAGACTTTGATCCTGTGGAAGCAGCTCAAGGCTATCCCAGTGTGAAAGAAATGGCTCTGATTTCAATGAAGAGGATTTACGGGCTATAAACCGTGCAGTACGCCCGCTAGCTTGTCAGTTGGCCGAAGAAGCCGATTTGGAGCATTACCAAGCGCAATACAATGACCAAAACAAGCGAGTGCCTGCCCCAACTTTTGAAGCGGAAAATCTGATCCCTCCAATCCGTAAGCATACTTACGCTCCTGATATTGAACCGTCTTCTCTGATCCACGAAGAGGCTGTTTTCCAAGCGCTAATGGGAATCGACTGGACCACTGTTGATTTCCAGCCAATGGGTAGAGACGAAGAGGCTGAAGCGGCGGAAGATGAAGAGCAGGCTTGAACCGGTGGCCGGTTTAAATATCTGTCATTCGCGGTTTACCCAAAGAACAATGATCTCACTTGGGCACCGCGTTACCTTGTAATAACTTTAGTTTAAAACTTTCCGTCTGAATATGCCTTCGTGCATAAGAAGTGAAACTTTTGTTTGATTCGTACTTCCTGCAACCAAAAAAGTTGAACCTCGGTGGCGATGATATCGCCAGCCGGTTTATGGTATTCAATATATATATATATATCAAAAATCCAATAAGTATGTGATACAAATACCTGTCGTATCTGGGCATGAAGCTGGCGTAGCCAAACTTGAAGCGGAGGCTTTAAAAACCATGACCGTCTGGGGAGAGAATAACTCCCATATAAACCGTGCTGAATCAGCACAAGCCCCCTTGTTATTCAATGATGATTAACAGGAAGAAAGTAAACCGGGCAGATAAAACTCCGGCGTAAGATTAAACCATATCATGTCAATGTGTAACTGACAGTTGAATCGGATAAAAACGTTTGTCGGGTTAAAAACACCAAAAAAATCGAATACCAATTATGGAAAAAAAATATGGCAACAAAGGAAATAACTCGTTCCAAAAGAAAAGCTTTACTGAGCTGGTTAGATGGCATTACCATGGTCAGACGCAACCAAGCTCCCTGAAGGCGTAGCGATGGTGCAAGTCGGCCAGGTCCCCAAAAGACTCTTGGCGAGTACGCCGGCCAAGTGGCATGACATTGGTTCGGGTTCGACCAAGTCCCCAAATGACTCTGGCCCTATTGGCCGACCAAGAGGCGTGACCGGTTCAGACGTGACCGTGTCCCCAAATGATCTGGTGGCTTTCGCCTATCAAGAGGTGTTGCATTGGTTCGGACACAACCAAGCACCCAAGTGATAAAAACAAATGTCAAGGGGTAAACCGGAGGCCGCTTTAAAACAGAAGCACCCCATGTAACCACGCATGATAAGAGAGACAGAGACCCCGCTTTAGCTGAGGCTCCGGTTTTTATTATATCGAAGATACTATATACATTGTCATGATATGTACATAAACTGAGCCGATGACTCAAGTGTAGTAAGGCCGAAGATGAGCTATATTCCACGATCTGTTGGTCTCCTCCTCTGATGTACGCGAGTCTTGACGCTCTCGAATATCAATCAGATAGTATGATCCGTTGTGTAGATTCTTGCTGACCACAAAAGGTCCTTCCCAAGGCGGGGATAACTTGTGCATGTCTGTCTGGTCTTGGATGAGGCGAAGCACCAGATCTCCTTCTTGAAAGGTTCTTGTTTTAACCCGGCGGCTATGATAACGACGAAGATCTTGCTGGTAAATCGCCAAACGAGCAGCTGCCATATCACGCTCTTCATCCAATAGGTCCAAAGCGTCCTGCCGTGCCGTCTCGTTGTCCGCTTCAACATAAGCCGCTACACGGGGCGAATCGTGCCAGATATCACTGGGAAGTACTGCCTCTGCTCCGTAGACCATGAAAAACGGTGTATATCCAGTGGACCGGTTTGGCGTAGTATTGATACTCCATAGCACCGATAGTAGCTCTTCAACCCAGCACCCTGGTGTTCGTTGTAACGGAACCATAAGCCGAGGTTTTATGCCTCGTAAGATCTCTTGATTAGCTCGTTCTGCCTGCCCGTTGGACTGGGGATGAGCCACTGACGATACATCAAGTCGGATGTGCTCACGTTCACAGAACTCTTTCATAGCACCTTTGGATAAATTAGTGCCATTGTCAGTAATGATACTGTGTGGAAAGCCAAACCGGAAAATCACCTTCTTGATGAATCGCACATTCTTGCCGCATCACACTTGGCCGCGAGCTCGCTTCAACCCACTTGGTAAATTTGTCCACTGCCACCAACAGGTGGGTCTTCTTATCCTTGGATCGTTTAAATGGCCCGACCATATCTAGCCCCCAAGTTGCAAACGGCCACGTTATTGGGATCATCCTCAACTCTTGCGCCGGTACATGCGCACGCCTTGAAAATTTCTGACATCCATCACACCGTTTAACCAAGTCCTCCGCATCAGCGTGTGTGGTCAACCAGTAAAATCCGTGACGAAACGCCTTTGCTACCAGGGACTTTGAACCGGCGTGATGTCCACAATCTCCTTCATGGATTTCTCTTAAAATTTCACAGCCTTCCTCAGGGGAAACACAACGTTGAAACATACGATACATCGCAATGATGCAACTCACCATTAAGAATCGTCATAGATTTGGGCGCGGATTATCCGTGCGCCGAATCTCATCCTCTAGCAACTCCCCTCGAGTCATATACGCAAGAAAAGGAATCGTCCAATCCGGAATAGCATGTAATGCTGCCACCAACTGAGCCTCCGGATCAGGAATAGCCAAATCCGCTTCACCAAGGAGCTGGACTGACGGGTTGTGCAAGACGTCCAAAAAGACATTAGGCGGGACCGGTTTACGCTGAGAACCCAACCGGCTTAAAGCGTCCGCCGCTTCGTTCTTCCGGCGATCCACATGATCCACTTGATAACCCTTGAAGCAACCTGCAATATTATCCACTTCTCGACGATATGCGGCCATAAGTGGGTCCTTAGAGTCCCAAGTGCCAGATACTTGCCGAGCCACCGGTCCGAGTCACCAAAGCACTTAACCCGCTTAAGTTCATCTCCTTAGCCATCCGGAGGCCATGGAGCAAGGCTTCGTACTCAGCTGCATTATTAGTACAAGGGAACATTAAACGGAGAACGTAACAAAACTTATCACCTCATGGGGAAGTTAAAACGACTCCAGCCCCCGAGCCTTCCAACTGCCTGGATCCGTCGAAATGAATAGTCCAATATGTGTGATCTGGCTTCTCCTCTGGTGCTTGTAACTCCGTCCAGTCATTAATGAAATCAACAAGTGCTTGAGACTTCACTGCGGTACGTGGTATATACTTTAGTCCATGCGGCCCAAGCTCTATGGCCCATTTGGCAATCCGGCCAGTCGCCTCCCGGTTCTGTATTATATCACCCAAAGGAGTTGAACTAACCACTGTGATAGGGTGCCCTTGGAAATATTGCTTCAGTTTCCGACTGGCCATAAAAACACCATAGACTAGCTTCTGCCAATGCGGATACCTTTGCTTGGACTCAATAAGCACCTCACTGATATAATAAACCGGTCGTTGAACCGGATACTCCTTGCCTGCCTCCTTGCGCTCCACCACAATGGCCACGCTTACTGCTCGAGCATTGGCTGCCACATATAACAACAGCGGCACCTTATCAACCGGAGCCGCAAGAACAGGCGGTTTGGCTAATTGCCGCTTTAGATCCTCAAATGCTGCGTCAGCAGCCGGACTCTAGACGAAATTATCGGTTTTCCTCAGCATCTGGTATAAGGGGATGGCCTTCTCTCCGAGGCGGCTGATAAACCGGCTCAACGCAGCGATTCTGCCCGCCAGACGCTGAACATCATTGATACACTTTGGTTTAGCCAAGGAAGTAATAGCTTTAATTTTCTCCGGATTAGCCTCAATTCCTCTGTTAGGTACCAGAAACCCCAATAACTTGCCTGCCGGAACACCAAAAACGCACTTGGCTGGATTAAGCATCATCTTGTAAATGCGCAAGTTATCGAAGGTTTCCTTCAAATCGTCCACGAGTGTCTCCTTTTGTCTTGATTTCACCACAATATCATCCACGTAAGCATGCACATTGTGGCCGATCTGGGTATGCGAGCAATTTTGCACACACACCGATAAGTAGCACAGGCGCTTTTGAGCCCAAAAGGCATAGATACATAGCAGAAGGCTCCAAAGGGAGTTATAAACGCCATTTTCTCCTGGTCCTTAACCGCCATTTTGATCTGATGATATCCAGAGTACGCATCCAAAAAACTTAAACGCTCACATCCTGCCGTGGCATCAATAATCTGATCATTGCGGGGGAGGGCAAAAGGATCTGCTGGACAGGCTTTGTTGAGATCTGTGTAGTCCACACACATACGCCAGGTGCCATTTTTCTTAAGGACCAGCACCGGATTAGCAAGCCACTCTGGATGAAACACTTCAATAATAAAGCCAGCCGCCAAAAGCCTGGCTACTTCCTCTCCAATGGCTTTGCGCCTTTCTTCGTTAAACCGGCGGAGGAACTGTTTCACCGGTTTATACTTAGGATCCACATTAAGTGTGTGCTCAGCGAGTTCCCTCGGTACACCTGGCATGTCAGATGGCTTCCATGCAAAGATATCCCGGTTCTCACGGATGAACTCGTTGAGCGCGCTTTACTATTTGGGATCCAGGTTGGCACTGACAGTGAACTGCTTGGACGAATCGCCTGGCACGAAGTCAACAAGCTTGGTCTCAGTTGCCGATTTAAACTTCAGATCCGATTCATGCTCTGTAGTTGGCTTCTTTAAAGGGGTCATATCTGCCGGATCAACGTTGTCCTTATAGAACTTCAACTCCTCCGTGGCACACACCGCCTCTGCATAAGCTGCATCACCTTCCTCACATTCCAAAGCAACTCGGCGGCTTCCATGCACCGTTATCGTTCCTTTGTAACCCGGCATTTTGAGCTGCAAGTAGATATAACAAGGTCGTGCCATGAACTTAGCATAAGCCGGCCGCCCAAACAAAGCATGATATGGACTCCGGATTTTTACTACCTCAAAAGTTAGCTTTTCAGACCGGGAATCGTGCTCGTCCCCAAAAGCCACATCCAGGGCTATCTTACCAACAGGATAAGCAGATTTGCCTGGTACTACGCCATGGAACACCGTATTGGACGGTCTGAGATCCTTGTCTGTTAGACCCATGCGACGGAAAGTTTCATAGTATAATATATTAATACTGCTTCCTCCATCCATAAGTACCTTAGTGAACTTATAGCCCCCCACCTGAGGGTCTACCACCAATGCCAGCTGGCTCGGATTATCAACCCGGGGGGGATGGTCCTCTCTGCTCCACACGATAGGCTGCTCCGACCAGCGTAAGTAATGCGGCAAGGCCGGTTCAACAGAGTTTACTGCTCGCTTGTGAAGCTTCCGATCGCGCTTGTCCAAACTAGTTGTGAAAACATGATACTACCCACTATTCAACTGCTTTGGTTGGCTCTGATAACCCGACTGCTGTTGCTGCTGTTGGCCACCCTGATTATTCTGACTATTGTGACTGCCTTGATTAAAACCTGAACCGGAAGCTCCATCGTGACCCGGCCCGTGGAAACCGGATCCTGAACCGCCACCTGACCCCTAGTCATACCGGAAAGCATTGGAGTTTTTGAACTCCTGCATAATATAGTAGTCTTTCCAGAGATGGTTCGATGGGGACTCCTTCGTCCCGTGCTTTGGGCAAGGTTGATTCAATAAGTAATTCAAACGGCTCGTATTAGGATTTTGGCCCCGATTCGCCTTGCCTCTGCGCCGCTGCCCTCTGTCCTGTGCATTAGTGTTGGCTACGAAATCCGGGTTGCCATCTGCTTTGCGCTTGCCTCCGTTTCCATGACCCGCGGTTTGTCTGCTGCCCCTTGAGTTGCCGTTCTTCTTTCCTTCCTCGCTTCATCATCATCAGCCTCGGGATCCTTGGTACTGTCGAATCAGCATACTTCACCAAAGCGCCATGAGGGTTCCCATGTCATTACTGAACCGCTTCATGCGCCCCAATTTTAATTTTAAAGGCTCAAACCGCAGTTGCCTTCTAATGTTAAGATCGCAGAGTCGGCGTTGATCTGTCGGAGGAATGCAAAATCTCGAAACACGGCGTACCCAACGGGTTGTTGACTCCCCTTCCTCCTGGACACAAGCCGCCAGGTCCACTATGAACTTGGGCTGCTTACACGTATCCTTGAAGTTCTGAATAAACCGGGCCCGTAACTGGGCTCATGAGCTGATAGAATTGGGCGGTAAGCTCTTCAACCAAGTACGAGTCGTGCCTTCCAGCATCATAGTGAAGTACTTTGCACACGCGGTCCCATCGACATCTAGCATCTCCATGGCCATCTCATAACTTTCAACCCACGCTTCAGGGGACAGATCAGCGGTGTAATTCGGCACCTTGCGTGGACCCTTAAAGTCTTTAGGCAGGCGCACATTGCGTAAAGCGGGGATTAAACAGGGCACCCCTAAAGCGGATGCGGCTCCTGGTCCGGCGAAGGTGGTAGGGCGAACCGGTGTATGTTGACCCGCGTTATCCTGTGCTGCTAACTCGGCCTCCCTGCGTGCCCGGGCCCGGTCCACCACTTCCTGAGCATCACGAACGCCACCCATCTGGTGATTGCCTCGGGCCGCTTCACGGTCCCGCGCGTTGCTTGATATGGCCGGTTCATCCATACGCCTGCTGTAGCTCCGGCTTGGACGGGGCGTAGAATGAATCCGATCACGGCTGTATGAATACATCTCCTGCTGGATCAGCGCAGTCCGGAGAAGCTCCTTAACCCGGCGTGTCTCAACTGCTTGTGGGGAATCTCCTTCGACTGGGATAGCCTCCAATCGTGCGGTGGCCGCAACAAGGTTGTCCATAGGATTAGAATAATGGCCTGGGGGTGTCTGTACCGGTAGAGGAACCACCATATTCTGCTGAGGAGGCTCCATCAGGCGTGGTTGGACCGTCGCTCCTGCTCCTGGTGCCTCAATCCGGTTTACCTCCCTGTGCTGGGGCAGATTGCTGGGTCCGGCTCCCGGGGTCTGAAAGAGATTTCTGGGATCAAATCCTAATGGCAGGCGTGATCTATACTTCCTCTTCAACACTTCTGCGGCCTTTTCTGGTCAAGCATGAGTTTGTAAGCACAGGGGTTCAGGCGGCCCGCTCATGCCATCGCTCCTTCTCTGATGCTGATCCACTTTGGCTTGCGTGATCTGCTCTTTCACCTTCGCAATTTCTGCATTATGAGCCTCCTGATCCGCGGGTTGTCCTCCGCCATAAGCGCAGCTAGTGCATCAAACAGATCTGATAGAACTTGAACCGGTGGGCGACCGGCCTTCGCCTCGCTGCCGCTGCCGTTGCTGATCCGGAAAGCATCGCTGCTGCGGTTGAAGAGTGGTTCATTGCTGCGTATCGCCATGAATATTCCAACCGGTTGAACTGGCATGGGGGTCCGAATCATCGCCGTCGGAACAGCCCTGATCATATCGCCCCGCAAGCGGTACAATGACTCGGTCTCTCCTGTTGAAGATTCATCGCCGGAATAAGCAGCGGTCTCACTACCGTGTTACGAACCGGCGGCGTGTTCTCCTCCGTGGATGACTCCAACGAAGACATGCTTCACGGCCGGTTTAACCTGGGCAGGTCGCGCACGCTGAGCCGTCTCAACGAGGTCGGTGCAGATGTCCGGCTCAGGCCCAGGCTCCCCAATCTTGCCGATGAAAACGTGTATGCCGCCGAAGGGGACCCGGTATCCGTACTCGATTGAATCGGCCTCAGGACCCCATCCGGCGTCGTCGATGTAGATCCGGCCGCGACGACTCTTGGTCATCCGGCCCATGACGTAGCCTTCGAGTCCTTTGAGCTTGCCCTCCAAGATCGTCAAACCATCGGGCGATAGCCCCACGGTGGGTGCCAACTGTCGTGGACTTGTCACGGCAGATGTCCTAGCGTAAGGACTTAGTCGTGGAGCCATTGCAACGGGTTTACTTGAAGGGGTTAAAGCGGACACAAAGACACAAGGTTTATACTAGTTCGGCCCCTACGATGAAGGTAAAAGCCTACGTCTAGTTGTGATGGAATTGATGTGGTTTCGATGGCTAGGGAGCAAACAAGCTTCGCCTAGGCTCGAGTTGTGGTTGTCTGTCCTTGAACCGTCGCCGGTCGTCCCCTTATATACACGAGTGACGCCCATCGGTTCATAGAGTCCCAACCGGTTCATACCCGTATCCCGGTTGGTATCTCTCTATTCCTAACTTACAATACAAGTTATACATCAGGTCGGTTTACGGCTACAAGTTCTAAACCGACTATAGGCCTTGGGCCTTTCTCTGCTTGTACCACTAATGGAGTTAACTCGGCCCAAGCTGGCCAGTTTACACCTAGTGGTAATATCCCCAACAATAGTCATCAAGACCGGAATTCTTGAACTCAATTCCATTGTCACTTCTAATGTGCTTGATCTTCACACCAAAGTTGGTTGAAGCCCTCGAGGAAAATCGTTTGAAAACTTCCTGCACTTCATGTTTGTAAGTAACAATGTGTACCCATGTATATCGAGAGTAATCATCAACAATGACAAAACCATATAGAGATGCATCATTAGTGACTGCAGAATAATGATTAGGTCCGAAGAGGTCCATGTGAAGCAATTCGAATGGACGAGTAGTGGTCATGATAGTCTTCGCTGGATGCTTGGCCTTGGTCATTTTTCCAGCTTCACAGCTCCGCATAAGTGATCCTTGAGAATTTGACATTCTCAATGCCAATGACATGCTTCTTCTTCTGGCGTGTGCAAATTCCTCATGCCTGCATGACCAAGTCGTCGATGCCATAGCCAGCCTTCTGAAGCTTTTGCAAGTAGACACACGGCTGGTTGTGGTCCTGTAGAGAAATCAACAATATACAGGTCTCCTCTCCTAAAGCCTTCGAAGACTTTGGAATTGTCAGCTTCCATAATCACAACACAGCGATACTTGCTAAACACAACAACCATATCAAGATCACAAAGCATTGAGACTGATATGAGGTTGTATCCTAAGGACTCAACAAGCATGAATTTGTCCATGTGTTTATCCTTAGAGATTGCAACCTTACCAAGACCCAATACCTGACTTTTGCCTTTGTCAGCAAAGATGATATGCTTCAGATGTGACGGTGATAAGGGAGCATCCATCAATAGATTCTTGTCACCAGTCCTGTGATTCGTACATCCAATATCGAGGACCCACTCTGTAGCTTTGGGTTGATCATCCTACAGATGAATTAGTGTAGCTTACAATCTCATATGCTTCATCAGTGAAGAATATGATATCAAGTTCATCAGATGAATTTCATCAATCAGTAAACAGATATAGCAGTATGAGGACATGTGAAATGAAGGTTCATTTCATCATGATTCGCTGCGTCCTTCGAACAATTTAAATCAGTCCCAAAGACAAATTCTTGGACGTTAAAGCACGTCTGGAGACCTGACCCTGCAAGGTTAGGTCTTTTTCTTTACCACCCACATCTAAAGGGGTGGCAAAGAGTTCATCACTCTGCAAGCACCATACGAGAATGGTGGCATAGAAGCCAACCCATTTTGTTTCACATAAGAGGGGTTAGGGTAAGCATATGAATAAGCAGAGAAATTCTTCGAGGACTTATGAACATAATGGTTTGAAGAATAATGCACATATTCATAGCCCTTAGCTCTACCCTGCGACACAGAGTTGTTAGCACGATGATAATCATATGAGGACTTTGATCCTTTTGAGGAATTTGATCCACGTGAGGAATTTGGTCCGTATGAGGACTTAGATCCATATGAAGAATTTGGTCTGGGGTTCCTGTTCTTCACAGGTGATGTCATGAGGACATTCACCTGAAGAATTTCAAGGCACTTCTTGGGAACCCAGATTTTCTTCATAGGAGAACCATTCCTGCAGTTAGTGCCAACATATCTAGTAAATACTTCACCATTCTGATTTTTGAACAGTTTATAGTTGGAGTCAAATGACTCATCAGAAGAATGAGGAGATTCACATGTAAAGCCAGATAAGTTATGGATCAACTGGAGGTCCCTTTGCAGCAACCCATAAGGTTTTGGGGTACTGCTCGGGCTTCAATATGTTCCATCAGCATTGAGTTTCCTCTTTCCTAGGGTTTCGTTGAGGATCTGCTTTTAAGCACATCACAAAGAGTTTGATGCCCTTTGAGGCTTTTGTACATGTCATCATGTACAATTCCTTCAGCCCTGCATCGTCGGTGATACTAGCAATGTCCTCGGATGAGGAATTAGTGATAGCAGAGGCAGGTGAAGAATTTGTAACAGATTGAAGCATTTGAACATTCAGGTGAAGAATTAGCAGATTCACGTTCAATGCACTTTAAGCATGGAGGAACAAATTCTTCCTGAGAAGCCCTGATTTGTTGAGCTAGTAATGAATCGCGCTCCTTCTGAAGATCTTCATAACTCACTCTTAGCTTCTCAAGATCTTGCTTTCTTTGAAGAAATTCATAAGAAAGTTTCTCATGATTAGATAAGAGAGTGTTATGATGACTCTGAAGGTTATCAAACCTAGACTGAAGTCTCTTAAGATTTTCGATCGGGGCTTTAGTCTTGATCCATTTCTTCACCCAACATATCATCACTTTTGTCTAGCATGTTTTGAACCTTTTCAAAAGCCCTTTGTTGTTTTACAGCAATATTAGCAAGTTTAGAGTAGCTGGGATTGAGATCCTCATCGATTCATTTTCGGAGGAGGTGTATTTGAGTACCTTTGCACCTTTTGCCATGAAGCAATAGGTGGGGCGTAGTTATCATTATCTTCATCGGGCTTGTCGGTGGGGTCAGTTTCTTGATGTTGAAGATGGACTTGCTTGAAAGCGATGGCAAAAGCCGACTCGCCACACAGATCACGGATTCTTGAGACGCCTCCTCTTCCTCATGTTCCTCGATTCAGCTTGAGTCTATTTCCTTGCCAATGAATGCCCAAGCCTTCTTGGAGTTGCTCTTCTTGTGAGATGAAGACTTCAAGGATTTTGATGACGAAGATTTTGACGATTTCTTCTTCTTCTTCGCTTGAGAATCAAGTTGCTTGAATCTCTTCACATCGGTAGCATTCAGTGAGGGTGAGACAGAGGGAACACCAATTTCCACAACATACTAGAGATCATTGTCAATTGCCTCAAGATGCATTCGCATCTTGTTCTTCCAGTAGGGGTAGTCCGTCCCATCAAAGGTAGGACACCCAGCCGAGACCTTCATCATACCTGCGGTCGACATAACTAAAACTCCAGCTGTTAAACCAAAATCACACGAACAAGGAGTACCTCGCTCGATACCAATTGAAAGTCGTTATATCGACTAGAGGGGGGTGAATAGGCGATTTTTATGAATTCTTCACTGAGGAATTTGCCGGTGAGGAAATTCCTTAGCAAAGAACTACTAGCAGCGGAATAAGTACTCAGAAGTAAGCATAACATAATACTAGCATGGTCATCATGATGAAATGAAGACTAGCACAGAGTACATAAAGCGTAATCACAGGATAACACAAGATGAAGACAAACAGACTGAAGAAATTGAACTGAGGAAATTGAGAAAGTCTTCAGTCAAAGTCTTCAAGCACAGATATGAACAAACACTCAACACAGTAATGAGGAAATGAAAGGGTTGAGGAAATAGAACCACTTAGTTGGTGAAGACAATGATTTGATAGACCAATTCCAACTGCTGTCTCAGTTGTACGTCTGGTTGGAGCGGCTGAGTATTTAAACTCAAGGACACACAATCCCGGACACCCAGTCGCTGAGCACGCAGCTCAGGACACCCAGTCCTCACCATATTCTCCTTGAACTAAGGTCACGCAGACCTCGTCCAATCACTCGTGGTAAGTCTTCAGGCGACTTCCAAACCTTCACAGACTTGGTCACTCGGCGATCCACAATTCCTCTTGGATGCTCTAGACCATGATGCCTAACTGTCTGGAAGAAGCACAGTCTTCAAAGGTAACAGGCGTCGGATCCACGCAGGATCAATTTCTTCAGCGGTGCTCAATCACTTTGGGTTTGTAGGGGTTTGGTTTTGGGTTTTCCTCACTTGACGATTTTCGCTCAAAGTCCTCGGAGGATGGGTTGATCTCAAATGACAAGTTTCAAGTTCTCTCGGAGCAGCCAACCAGCTAGTGGTTGTAGGGGGCGGCTATTTATAGCCTAGGGAGCAGCCCGACATGATAAGACATAAATGCCCTTCAATGATATGACCGTTAGCTGGATAAGATATTTTGGGACAGTGGCGACAAGACAAAGAATCTGTCGGAAATTTGACTCTCTAATTCCTCGGGGTTATCATGTTCCTCCTTGTGTAGGCAATTCACCTGGTGAATTCCTAACTCCTCGGTCAGAACAAATTCATCGTGACAGAATAACCGTCTCATCCTTTGAAGAAAGTGGTGAAGCTGTATGAGATTTCAAAGGCTTCACTCGAAGGGATTGGTAGGTGTAGGATTTTGAGTTGAGCATCACATGGAAATTTTTCCTTAGTATTTCCTCGACCCCCTTTAACATTACGGTGTTTCCTATGACTCAAGAAAGAGAAAATGAAACTACGAAAACAAAAGTCTTCACGCTTCATGTTCCTCAAATGAATACCAAGTCTTGAAGGTCACACCAATTTCTTCAATTTCAAAGTCTTCAGAAAGTCTTCAGAATATCAAAGTCTTCAGTCGAAGAACTTCATTTTTAGGGGTCGACTTTCTCTGTAAATATCAAACTCCTCATAGACTTATAGACCTGTGTACACTCACAAACGCATTAGTCCCTTAACCTATAAGTCTTCAATACACCAAAATCACTAAGGGGCACTAGATGCACTTACAGAAGGGGCTATGGTGATGATGTAGAAGCCCTTCGTGGTGGATGCCCCCTCCGGCGGAGCTCCAGAACAGGCCCCAAGATGGAATCTCGTGGATACAGAAGGTTGCGGCGGTGGAATTAGGTTTTTGGCTCCTGTTCTGATCGTTTGGGGATACGTAGGTATATATAGGAGGAAGGAGTACGTCGGTGGAGCTCCGAGGGGCCCACGAGGTAGGGGGCCCGCCCTCCACCCTCGTGACCTCCTCGGGCACTACTTGGAGTAGGGTCCAAGTCTCCTAGGTCACGTTCGGTTGGACTCCGTTTGATATTCTGTTTCTTCGAAATACTGAAAAAGGCAAAAAAATAGCAATTCTGGGCTGGGCCTCCGGTTAATAGGTTAGTCCCAAAAGTAATATAAAAGTGGAAAACAAAGCCCAATATAGTCCAAAACAGTAGATAAAGTAGCATGGAGCAATCAAAAATTATAGATACGTTAGAGACGTATCATTTACTTGCTTTGTTTTTACTTTGCCTTTACTTTTTTACTTTGCATCTATCTATCAAAAATACCAAAAATATTATCTCTATCAGATCTCACTCTCGTAAGTGACCGTGAAGGGATTGACAACCCCTAAGCGTTGGTTGCGAGTTGCTATCGTTTTGTGTAGGTATGAGGGACTTGCGCGTGGTCTCCTACTGGATTGATACCTTGGTTCCCAAAAACTGAGGGAAATACTTACACTACTTTGCTGCATCATCCTCTCCTCTTCGGGGAAATCCAACGCAGTGCTCAAGAGGTAGCAAGAAGAATTTATGGCGCCGTTGCCGGGGAGGCTCACGCAAGCAAGTCAACCATAGCAAGTACCCATCGCAATCCCTATCTCTCGCATTACATTATTTGCCATTTGCCTCTCATTTTCCTCTCCCCACTTCACCCTTGCCGTTTTATTTGCGCTCTCTTTCCCAATCTCCACCTCTTTCCCGTTTGCCTTTTTCCCTTTGCCTTTCTGTTTGCTTGTGTGTTGGATTACTTGTTGCCATGGCGCAAGATAATACCAAGTTGTGTGATTTCTCGAACACCAATAATAATGTTTTCCTTAGTACTCTGATTGCTCCTCTTAATAACGACGAGTCTTGTGAAATCAATACCGCTTTATTGAATCTTGTTCTGAAAGATCAATTCGCCGGCTTTCCTAGTGAAGATGCCGCTACTCATCTAAACAATTTTGTTGATTTGTGTGATATGCAAAAGAAGAAAGATACGGATAACAATATTGTCAAATTGAAGTTATTTCCGTTTTCACTTAGAGATCGTGCTAAAGTTTGGTTTTCGTCTTTGCCTAAAAATAGTATTGATTCTTGGAACAAGTGCAAAGATGCTTTTATCTCTAAGTATATTCCTCCCGCTAAGATTATCTCTCTTAGGAACGATATTATGAATTTTAAACAACTTGATCATGAGCATGTTTCCAAATCTTGGGAAAGAATGAAATTAATGCTTCACAATTGCCCTACTCATGGTTTGAATTTATGGATGATCATACAAAAGTTTTATGCCGGATTGAATTTTGCTTCTAGAAATCTTTTAGATTCGGCCGCGGGAGGCAATTTTATGGAAATTACATTAGGGGATGCTACCAAATTGCTTGATAATATTATGGCTAATTATTCTCAATGGCACACCGAAAGATCTTCTAGTAAAAAAGTGCATGCTATAGAAGAAATTAATGTTTTGAGTGAAAAGATGGATGAACTTATGAAGATGTTTACGCCTAAAAATACTCCTCTTGATCCCAATGATATGCCTTTATCTACTTTGCTTGAGAATAATAATGAATCTATGGATGTGAATTTTGTTGGCAGGAATAGTTTTGGAACCAATGCTTATAGAGGGAATTTTAATCCTAGGCCTTAACCTAGTAATCCTTCTAATAATTATGGAAATTCCTACAATAACTCTTATGGAAATTTTAATAAGATGCCCTCTGAATTTGAGATAGAGTTAAAGAGTTTATGAATTCACAAAAGAATTTTAATGCTTTGCGTGAAGAGAAATTGCTTAAAGTTGATGATTTGGCTAGGAACGTTGATAGAATTTCTCTTGAAATTTATTCTTTAAAGTTTAGATCTATTCCTCCTAAGCATGATATCAATGAGTCTCTCAAAGCCATGAGAATTTCCATTGATGAGTGCAAGGAAAGAACCGCTAGGATGCGTGCTTCCAAAGATGCCTTTATTAAAGCGTGTTCTTCCAATCCCTATGAAAATCAAGATGAAGATCTAAAAGTTATTGATGTGTCCCCCATTAAATCCTTGTTTTGCAATATGAATCTTGATGAATCTGAAGATTATCTTCCTTTACCTAGAAGGCGTTCTAAGAATTCAGAGTTTCTAGATCTTGATGATGAAATTGATGAAAGTGGGATTGAAATAAATAGAAACCGTGATGTTTCTAAACCCACTATTGTGGATCTCAACGAATTTAATTATGAAAATTGCTCTTTGATTGGTTGTATTTCCTTGTTGCAATCCGTGCTAGATTCTCCTCATGCTTATAGTCAAAATAAGGCCTTTACCGAACATATTGTTGATGCTTTGATGCAATCTTATGAAGGAAAACTTGAGTTGAAAGTTTCTATCCCTAGAAAACTCTATGATGAGTGGGAACCTACTATTAAAATTAAAATTAAAGATTTTGAGTTTCATGCTTTGTGTGATTTGGGTGCTAGTGTCTCTACTATTCCCAAAACTTTATGTGATTTGCTTGATTTCCGTGATTTTGATGATTGCTCTCTAAACTTGCATCTTGCGGATTCCACTATTAAAAAACCTATGGGAAGAATTAACGGTGTTCTTATTGTTGCAAATAGGAATTATGTGCCTGTAGATTTTATCGTTCTTGATATAGATTGCAATCCTTCATGTCCTATTATTCTTGGTAGATCTTTCCTTAGAACGATTGGTGCAATTATTGATATGAAGGAAGGGAATATTAGATTCCAATTTCCCTTAAAGAAGGGTATGGAACACTTCCCTAGAAAGAAAATAAAATTACCATATGAATCTATCATGAGAGCCACTTATGGATTGCCTACCAAAGATGGCAATACCTGGATCTATCCTTGCTTTTATGCCTAGCTAGGGGCGTTAAACGATATCGCTTGTTGGGAGGCAACCCAATTTTATTTTGTGTTTTTTGTTTTTGCTTCTGTTTAGGAATAAATAATACATCTACCTTCTGTTTGGATGTGGTTTTATGTTTTAATTAGTGTTTGTGCCAAGAAGGACCTATAGGATAACCTACGATGATACTTGATTTGATTCTGCTGAAAAACAGAAACTTGTCGCGCACTAATTTAGTTATGATAAATCACAGGAACGTGATTTTGTGTTGATTCTTTTTGATGCTGATCAATAAACAAATTTTCCAGGACTTCCTATTTTCGTAAAATTTTTAGAGTTCCAGAAGTTTGCGTTAGTTACAGATTGCTACAGACTGTTCTGTTTTTGAATAATTCTGTTTTTCGTGTGTTGTTTGCTTATTTTGATGAATCTATGGCTATTAAATTAGTTTATAAACCACAGAGAAGATGGAATACAGTAGGTTTAACACCAATATAAATAAAGAATGAGTTCATTACAGTACCTTGAAGTAGTCTTTTGTTTTCTTTCTCTAACGGAGCTCACGAGATTTCTGTTGAGTTTTGTGTTGTGAAGTTTTCAAGATTTGGATGAATTCTTTTGATGGATTATGGAACAAGGAGTGGGAAGAGTCTATGATTGAGGATGCCCATGGCACCCCCAAGATAATCCAAGGACACCAAAAAGTCAAAGCTTGAGGATGCCCCGGAAGGCATCCTCTCTTTCGTCCACTTCCATCGGTAATTTACTTGGAGCTATATTTTTATTCACCAACATGATATGCGTTTTGCTTGGAGCGTCTTGTATTATTTGTGTCTTTGCTTGTTAGTCTACCACAATCATCCTTGATGTACACATCTTTTGAGAGAGCCATACATGAATTGGAATTTGTTAGAATACTCTTTGTGCTTCACTTATATCTTTTGAGCTTGATAGTTTTGCTCATAGTGCTTCACTTATATCTTTTGAGCGTGATAATTTTTCTCTAGTACTTCACTTAGATCTTTTAGAGCATGGTGGTGGATTTGTTTTAAAGAAACTATTGATCTCTCATGCTTCACTTAGATTATTTTGAGAGTCATTAATAGCATGGTAATTTGCTTAATGTTAATATACTTGGTGTTCAAGATATGTGAAACTTTCTTTTGAGTGAATTGAATACTAAGATAAGTTTGATGCTTGATAATTGTTTTGAGATATGGAGGTGATAATATCAAAGTCGTGCTAGTTGGTGATTATGAATTTGAGAAATACTTGTGTTAAAGTTTGCATGTCCCATAGCATGCACGTATGGTTAAAGTTGTGTAACAAATTTGAAACATGAAGTGTACCTGGCTTGTGCATCCTTATGAGTGGCGGTCGGGGACAACTTCTAAATTTTTGCAATAGGTATATGAGTTCTTTTGACTAATGTTGAGCCCATGGATTATACGCACTCTCACCTTTCCGCCTTTGCTAGCCTCTTCGGTACCGTGCATTGCCCTTTCTCACCTTGAGAGTTGGCGCAAACTTTGCCGGTGCATCCAAACCCCGTGATACGATATACTCTGTCACACATAAACCTCCTTATATCTTCCTCAAAACAGCCACCATACCTACCTATCATGGCATTTCCATAGCCATTCCGAGATATATTGCCATGCTACTTCCATCATCATCATGACATACATTACTTTTGTCATATTGCCATTGCATGATCTTGTAGTTGACATCGTATTTGTGGCAAAGCCACCATGCATTATTTTCCATACATGTCACTCTTGATTCATTGCACCATCCCGGTACACCGCCGGAGGCATTCATATAGAGTCATATCTTGTTCTAAGTTTCGAGTTGTAATCCTTATGTTGTAATCAATAGAAGTGTGATGATCATCATTATTAGAGCATTGCCCAAATAAAAAAAAAAGAAAGGCCCAAAAAAAAGAAGAAAAGGGCAATACTACTATCTCTTTTTCCACACTTGTGCTTCAAAGTAGCACCTTGTTCTTCATGTAGTGAGTCTCATATATTGTGCTTCAAAGTAGCACCTTGTTCCTCATGTAGTGAGTCTCATAAGTTGTCTTTTTATACTAGTGGGAATTTTCATTATAGAACTTGGCTTGTATATTCCTCGATGGGCTTCCTCAAATGCCCTAGGTCTTCATGAGCAAGCGAGTTGGATGCACACCCACTAGTTTTCTTTTGTTGAGCATTCATAGCTCTAGTGCATCCGTTGCATGGCAATCCCTACTCCTCATGTTGACATCAATTGATGGGCATCTCCATAGCCCATTGATTAGCCTCGTCAATGTGAGACTTTCTCCTTTTTTGTCTTCTCCACACAATCCCCATCATCATATTCTATTCCACCCATAGTGCTATATCCATGGCTCACGCTCATGTATTGCGTGAAGGTTGAACAAGTTTGAGATTATTAAAGTATGAAACAATTGCTTGGCTTGTCATCGGGGGTATAGAAGTTGGGAACATTTTTGTGTGACGAAAATGAAGCATAGCCTAACTATATGATTTTGTAGGGATGAACTTTCTTTTGCCATGATTGCTTTGATTAGTATGCTTGTAGTATTATTATTTTTGTGTCAATATGAACTTTTGTTTTGAATCTTTCGGATCTAAATATGCATATCACAATTAAGAAGATTTACATTGAAATTATGCCAAAGTATCACTCCGCATCAAAATTCTTTTTTATCATTTACCTACTCGAGGACGAGCAGGAATTAAGCTTGGGGATGCCTGGATCGTCTCCAACGTATCTATAATTTTTGATTGCTCCATGCTACTTTATCTACTGTTTTGGACTATATTGGGCTTTATTTTCCACTTTTATATTACTTTTGGGACTAACCTATTAACCGGAGGCCCAGCCCAGAATTGTTGTTTTTTGCCTTTTTCAGTATTTCAAAGAAACAGAATATCAAACGGATTCCAAACGGAATGAAACCTTCGGGATCGTGATTTTCCAACCGAACGTGATCCAGGAGACTTGGACCCTACTCCAAGAATTGTCCGAGGAGGTCACGAGGGTGGAGGGCGCCCCCTGGGCGCGCCCCCTACCTCGTGGGCCCCTCGGAGCTCCACCGACGTACTCCTTCCACCTATATATACCTACGTATCCCCGAACGATCAGAGGAGGAGCCAAAAACCTAATTCCACCGCCGCAACCTTATGTATCCACGAGATCCCATCTTGGGGCCTGTTCCGGAGCTCCGCCGGAGGGGGCATCCACCACGGAGGGCTTCTACATCATCACCATAGCCCCTCCGATGAAGTGTGAGTAGTTTACTTCAGACCTTCGGGTCCATAGCTAGTAGCTAGATGGCTTCTTCTCTCTTTTTGGATCTCAATGCAATGTTCTCCCACTCTCTCGTGGAGATCTATTTGATGTAATCTTCTTTTTGCGGTGTGTTTGTTGAGTTATCTTTGCAAGTCTCTTCGAATTATCCTTCTATATATTTGATTCTTCTCTGAATTCTTTTATGTATGATTGAGTTATCTTTGCAAGTCTCTTCGAATTATCCTTTTTGGTTTGGCCAACTAGATTGGTAGTTCTTGCAATGGGAGAAGTGCTTAGCTTTGGGTTCAATCTTGCGGTGTCCTTACTCAGTGACAAAAAGAGTTGCAAGGCACGTATTGTATTTTCGCCATCGAGGATAACAAGATGGGGTTTTTATCATATTGCATGAATTTATCCCTCTACATCATGTCATCTTGCTTACGGCGTTACTCTGTTTTTACTTAATACTCTAGATGCATGTTGGATAGCGGTCGATGAGTGGACTAATAGTAGTAGATGCAGAATCGTTTCGATCTACTTGTTTTGGACATGATGCCTATATACATGCTCATTGCCTAGATATACTCATAACTATGCTCAATTCTGTCAATTGCTTAATAGTAATTTGTTCACCCACCGTAGAATACTTATGCTCTTGAAAGAAGCCACTAGTGAAATCTATGGTCCCCAGGTCTATTCTCATCATATCAATCTATATCACTTTATTTACTTGCTTTGTTTTTACTTTGCCTTTACTTTTCACTTTGCATCTATCTATCAAAAATACCAAAAATATTATCTCTATCAGATCTCACTCCGTAAGGGACCGTGAAGGATTGACAACCCCTAAGCGTTGGTTGCGAGTTGCTATCGTTTTGTGTAGGTACGATGGACTTGTGTGTGGTCTCCTATTGGATTGATACCTTGATTTTCAAAATCTGAGGGAAATACTTACGCTACTTTGCTGCATCATCCTCTCCTCTTCGGGAAATCCAACGCAGTGCTCAAGAGGTAGCGATGCCCAATGCTAGTTGCTGTTTTTTGCTCGTTTTTACATCGCAAAAAATAAATATCGAACAGAGTCCAAATGCAGCAAAACTTTTGTGGATTTTTATGGACGAAGCCATCCAATGGGCGAGCATCACACAGGGGTGCCCGAGGGGGCACATCCCATCAAGGTGCACTGGGCCCCAGGCATGCCTCGGTGGGTTGTGCCCACCTCGGTGGCCTCTCGCACCGCCTCTTCACCCTATAAATCATCAAATATTCCAAAACCCTAACGGAGATCCTAGATCGAAGTTCGCCACCGCAAGCCTCTATAGCCATGAGAAAGGAATCTAGACCCGTTCCGCACCTGCCGGAGGGGTGAATCATCACCGGTGGCCATCTTCATCGTCCCAGCGGCCACCATGATGAGGAGGGACTAGTCCAACCTCTGGGCTGAGGGTTTGTACCAGTAGCTATGTGTTTAATCTCTCTATCTCTCTCTATCTCTATCTTTCTCTCTCTCTCTCTCTCTCTCTCTCTCTCTCTCTTGTGTTCTTGAGATGTCACGATCTTGATGTATCGCGGGTTTTGTTAATATACTTGGATCATATGGTGTTTTCCCCTCTCTATGTTGTTGTGATGAATTAAGTTTTCCCTTTGAGATTTTGTTTTATCGGATTGAATACTTTTATGGATTTGAGAAAACTTTATGTATGTCTTGCTCTGAATACCCATGGTGACAATGGGGTATCATATTGATTCACTTGATATATGTTTTGGCACTCAACTCATGGATTCCCGAGGTGACATTGGGGTAATCTATGCATAGGGGTTGATGCATGTTCTTGTCTTTGTTTCTCAGGTAGAAATCTTGGGGCACTCTTCGAGGTTCTTTGTGTTGGAATGAGTATTATGAATCTGAAATTATTTGGTGTTATTCTAGTACGAACTCTTGGATAGATCAATCGGAAAGAATAGCTTCAAGGTGGTTTCGTACCCTACAAACAATTTCTTCTTATGTTCTCCGCTAGATAGGAACTTTGGAGTGATTCTTCATCGCACTTTGAGGGATGGTTATATGATCCAATTGTATTAGCATTGTTGAGACATTGCACTAGCGAAAGTAAGGACCCTAGGGCTCATTTTCAAGCATTGCAATACCGTTTGTGCTCACTTTTGTTACTTACTACCTTGCTGTTTTTTATTGTTCCTATCACAAAAATCAATATCTACTATCATTACTACACTTTTATTACCATCTCTTCACCGAACTAGTGCACCTATACAAATTTCCATTGTATTTGGTGTGTTGGGGACACAAGAGATTTTTTATTATTTGGTTGCAGGGTTGTTTGAGAGAGACTATCTTCATCCTACGCCTCCCACGGATTGATAAACCTTAGGTCATCCACTTGAGGGATAATTGTTACTGTCCTACAAAACTCTGCGCCTGGAGGCCCAACACATGTCTACAAGAATAAAGTTGCATAGTAGACATCACGCCACAAGACACCTAGGCACGCCCAGGGGGTGGGCCCGCATTGTGAATTCGTGGCTCACAAGTGCACCCCCGTGGGCTGTGTTGAGTGCTAATGGTTATCTTGCATAAATACATACTAAATTTTCAGGACATTTGGAGAACTTTTATTTTCTGGTCATATTTTTTATTGCATGGATAATTCAGAAAACTGTCAAATAATAGCATTTCTACTTTATTATTTCTAAATAACATAAAGTAAAAAGTTGGTACAGAAAGTTGTTTTTACTAAATTCATCCATCTCATGCCTGTCAAAAGGAATCCATTAACAAGGTTGATCAAGTCTTATTAACAAACTTCTTCTGAATGACATGAAACCGGAGGAACTTCGTATAACACTACGTTGCCTCAACAGGGATATGCATGTTCCCAACAATAAGAATATTATATTTCTTTTTGACAGTAGGAACAAAATCTCCAATAGTAATTGTTGAAAATTTTCCAATAGAGTTGATACTATTCACTTGAGGTTGTTTGTTTGGAAAGTGTACCGTGTGCTCTTTAACATTGACATGAAAAGTGACATTGCCTTTATTGCAATCAATAACAGCCCCTGCAGTATTCAAAAAGGGTCTAACAAGGATGATCGACATACTATCGTCCTCAGGTATATGAAGAATAACAAAGTTCGTTAAGATAGTGACATTTGCAACTACGACAGGTACATCCTCACAAATACCGATGGGTATAGTAGTTGATATGTTAGCCATTTGCTAAGGGATTTCAGTGGGTGTCAACTTATTCAGTTCAAGTCTACGATATAAAGAGAAAGGCATAACACTAACACCATCTCCTAGATCACCTAAAGCAGTTTTAACAAAGTTTCTTTTAATGGAGCATCGTATACTTGGTATTCCTGGATTTGCTAGTTTCTTTGGTATTCCACCCTTAAATGTGTAATTAGCAAGCATGGTGGAAATCTTTCTTTATTTGTAACAGTATCTTTCATATAATTAGCATAAGGGAACATTTTCAGAATATCAGTCAAACGCAAACGCAAAAAGACAGGTCTAAACATTTCAACAAAGATCTCAAATTTTTCATCATCTTTATTCTTTGAAGCTTTAGGAGGAAAGGGCATCGGTTTCTGAACCCATGTCTTTCTTTCTCTACCATGTTTTCTAGCAATGAAGTCTCTCTTATCATATCTTTTATTCTTAGGTTGTGGGTTATCAAGTTCTATCTCCACATCATTATCATTACTAGGTTGAGCATCAACATGAACATCAACACTATCATTATTACTAGGTTCATGTTCAACACTAGATTGTGTCTCAGCATCAGAAATAGAAATATCATTTGGATCCTCAGGTGTGTCTATAATAGGTTCACTAGGAGCATGGAAAGTCCCATCATCATTCTTTTTATTTTAGATGGACTAGGTGCATTAGTATTGGTTCTCTTAGAATCTTGCTCAATTCTCTTAGGATGGCCCTCGGGATACAAAGGTTCTTGAGTCATTTTACCACCTCTAGTCATAAATCTAACATCATGATCATTCATCTTATAGTTCATCTCATTAAGCAAATCATTTTGTGCCTTGAGAACTTGTTCTACTTCGGTTTTTACCATGGGAGATGTTTACTAACTACCTTGAGATCATTAACATTTCTAAACATATAATCACCCAAGTGTTCAATCATTTAAGCAATTCTTTTCAATTGTCTACTAACATATGCATTGAAGTTTTCTTGTTTAACAATAAAGTTATCAAATTCATCCAAGCGTTGACTAGCATATTTATTATAAGGAATATCACCTTCATCAAATCTATAGAGATAATTTACCTCTACTACCCGTGTCGGCGTATTAATACCATGTATTTCTTCAATAGCTGGTAAATTCTTAACATCTTTAGCTCTAATACCTTTTTCTTTCATAGATTTCTTTGTCTCTTGCATATCTTGAGGAGTAAGAAATAGAATACCCCTTTTCTTTGGGGTTGGATTGATTCAGCTTGTTCAACAGATCGTTCCCCAAAAACACAACTAGCACAACTATCAAGTATTTCATTTTTCCTAAGAGGATGATCAGGCAAAGCATTAAGTAATTGGAGAAGCCTCCCCCAAGCTTGTCGGAGAGTCTCTTCATCAATTTGTAGAAAGTTAAATATTTCTTGTAATGCAGCTTGTTTCTTATGAGCAGGAAAATATTTTTCAGAGAAGTAATAAATCATATCCTAGGGACAACGCACACAACTAGGAGCAAGAGAATTATACCATGTCTTAGCATTAGCCTTTAACAAGAAAGGAAACAACTTAAGAATATAGTAGTAACGAAATTATAATATGTGTGAAGCCCGCTCCAAATTTCAAGTCATCTGGACATCTGAGCAGCTCTCAGCAAAAAAGACAAATTGAGACAAAACAGTACATCAATAGTAAACATTTTTACAGACCCCCAATTTGTGTTTTTTGCTGAGAGCTCATCAAATGTCCAAATGATTTGAAAATTGGAGCGGACCTCACGCATCAAATTTTCTACCGCACAAAAATTGGATTTTTTTGAATGTTTCCAGTATTTGTTTTGATTTTTTTCATCAGCGCAGGTGCAGATGAGCCCGGGTGCAGAGATGGATTTTCGTGTATTCCGTATATAGTCATACGTGCTTATGGAAGAACTTGCATAACATGTTTTGTCCAACATCCCATGGCAGCGGTGTCCATAAGTTAACTATGGGATATTAAGGCCTCCTTTTAATAGAGAACCGGAACAAAGAATTAGCACTTAGTGAATACATGAACTCCTCAAACTACAGTAATCACCGGAGAGAATCCCAATTATTGTCACCTTGGGGTATGTGTATCATAACAAGTAATAGGTGTCTATAACTTGCAAGATACGATTAAGAACACACATATATTCATGGAAACATAATAGGTTCAGATCTGAAATCATGGCACTCGGGCCCTAGTGACAAGCATTAAGCATAGCAAAGTCATAGCAACATCAATCTCAGAACATAGTGGATACTAGGGATCAAACCCTAACAAAACTAACTTGATTACATAATAAATCTCATCCAACCATCGCCATCCAGCAAGCCTACGATGGAAGTACTCACTCTCGGTGGTGAGCATCACACAATTGGTGATGGAGGAAGGTTGATGATGACGACAACAACAGATTCCACCCTCCGGAGCCCCGAACGGACTCCAGATCAGCCCTCCCGATGAAGAACATGAGCTGGTGGCGGCTCCGTATCGTAAAACGTGATGAGTATTTCTCTCTGATTTCTTTCTCCGCGAATAGGTATATATGGAGTTGGAGCTAGGGTTGTAGACGGTCCAGGGGGGGCCACAAGCCTGCAGGTCGCGCCCTTGGGGGAGGCGCCCCCACAAGGCTTGTGGGCCCTGGGTGACCCCCTCTAGTATTTTTTACGCTAGTATTTTTTATATATTACAGAAATATTCTCCGTAAATTTTCAGGTCATTCCGAGAACTTTGATTTCTACACAAAAATAACATCATGGCAACTCTGCTGAAAACGGCGTCAGTCCAGGTTAGTTCCATTCAAATCATGCAAATTAGAGTCCAAAACAAGGGCAAAAGAGTTTGGAACAGTAGATACGATGGAGACGTATCACAAACCTTTGCACTCTGCAATCCATTACCTTGGTTACCAACAATAGGAGTAGAACCAAGCATTACTTCACACAAATTGGTAACATTAGATCACATACCCGAGAGAAAATTGTTTCCTACTTAATACCCTTACACTTGAGGGCCCAACACCTTCTTGCTCTCCAATATAAGAAGCAGCAAACATGGATCAACTGGATTGACTGTCAAAATGACGAAAGATAGCAAATCTGTTAAAAGCATGTCTAGAGTGCACCAAACCAAATTAGATATATTAAGGCGAGAAGATATAAGAAAGGCATCATCGTATATGTGAGCATTGAGTGTACAATAAATATTTAGATATCTGTAATCAAGGTGTGTTGCATTGATGAATGTATATAAGTTTTATGAGTATCAAATATTAATACAAGAAGATCAAAATGAGGACAAATGTATTTGTGAATATAAAGTGTATTAATACCAAGCGATTCAGTATGAGCCTCAATGTACTTCTGAAAATAAAGGGCATTAGTACCATAACATTTGAATGAGCATCAATGTATTTATGGATATAAATGGCATTAACACCAAGATATCCAAAAGGAGCACACCACATTTGTGAAACCCCACTGAACGCGCTATAAATAAATCTCAACATCACGTCTATCCAATCATCCATCCAACTCTGCCTCACACATTCTTCTACATCCATTTATCTTTACCTCCCTTGGTTCTAGTATAGTTCAAGGCTTGTAGCTAGCCTTTGAAAAATGGCAATATCGACTACCTCCATCATTTTCCCCATCATTGTCTTCATGCTTCTTTCCACAACCATCCCTACTCAAGCTAGTGGATCCTGTAGTGGAAACTCAAACGCAACCGACCTCATGGTGGAAGCATGCAAGAACGCCTCAATTAACTCCTACGTCAAGACCGTCCCCGAAGAATTTTGTTTATCCACCCTGCAGTCGGACATTCAGAGCATCAAGGCCAAGGATCTCCATGATCTAGTTCTCGTTGCCATGGACATCACCAAGGGCCGCCTCACTTCTGCTAGAGCCATGGTCAAGAAAATGCTACAAAATGCCAAGAAGGGTACGGTAAGGATGCGTGTCCTCCGTTTTTGTGAGGTGGACTATGAAGAAATGGCAAGCATTCTCAACATATGTGATGCCATGATAAGGAACTACCAAGGATACTCGGGAAACATGCGGTTCGAAGAGCTGGCTAGCTGTGTGTTTGACGCATACCACCCTGCCGGCGCATGCGAAGACGAGCTTCAGGATATGCCAGAGGAGGCGGCGCTGTTCAAGGAAAACACTGAGCTGCAAATGCTAGTACGGATGGGCTCTAACTTCCTAGTCCCAATGGCAGTACCATGAGAGATGTTGTTTTGATATCAATTTTACACTTACTTGGAATAATAATAATAGAAATGTCTCTGGCATTAATTTTCTGTCATTCCATCATATAATACACTAGCAAATATGACATGTGCATGGCAACGGGGAAAACAAATCCTTGCATGCCACAATTGATCCTTCGCACTGTCACTCTCTTCACCACGACAGCCGATGGTAGTCAAGTTCTCCACCTACTTAACATGAATGTGATCAATCTCTGATCTTGCTCATCATACTATTAACATATCGCTTTCCCAAGCCCCTTGCCGCACCAACTTGAAATTCAAAATACTTGTAATGAAGTAGGGAACCACCCCTGTCTGATCCCCACACTCTTGCCTCCAAGTCCAAGACCCATTTTTGTCGTCCCTCCTCCTTGGAGGTAACGACCTCTCTCTTTACATGCTCAAAATTACTTGCATTGATGGCGTACATCACCATCATCTCACCTGCATCTGATGCATGCATCGTCCCCTGCAAAAAGAGAGAATTACTCAAGAGTAATATTGCATTATAAAATCCTGAAATAGCCATCATAGACTAATTGAAGTTTTTGTATTTACTTATTCTTAGATATTATCTTCCAAGTATCAGGCCCACCACTACAAAGACCTGAGCTTCAAAGTAGTGTTCTGGTGAGTTTTCGAGTATAGCCTGCTCACATAAGAAAGAAAAGCGCACACCCCTCTTTCCTCCCCTCCCGCACCTCTTTCTCCCAGATGTCTCCGCAAGCTATGGATTGGGGGGATTGAGTTCTTGTCCAGGAAGAACACAACTCATCTATTATATATTAAAAGTAATGTCCGGTGAAACCAAGAACAGGATAAATAGGCTAGAAAACCTCACATCTATTAGAAAATACTAGCCCTTGATCTGGTGGGTCTCTTAAAAGTAACCGTTCAATCTGCGTAACATTATAAAACATATGGGCGTGACACATGTATACGTATACATATGTTCAAGGGAAAAAGTTGGTGAGAAAAAAATGGACAACCCCACGTAATCATAGGAAAGAAATTAAATTAGACTCTTCAAAGAAAGAAACAACCCAGATAAGGTGCAGCCCCACGCACAACCCTATAAATCTGGTGGGTCTTTTAAAATTAACCGTTCTATCTGCGTAACATTGTAAAACATATGGGTGTGATACATGTATACATACACATATGTTAAAGGGAAAAAGGTGATGAGAAAAAAAAATGGAGAACCTCACGTACCGTTATAGGAAAGAAAAAAAAATTAGACTCTTCAAAGAAAGAAACAACCCAAATAAGGTGCAGCCCCATGCACAACCCTGTAAAATAAAATGAAACCTCTGATGTACGTACCAACTTATTAGGAGGTGTGCTAGTGCCAAAGGAAATAAAAGTATGAGTGCTAATGCCCCCTAAAAAGGGACATCCAACAAAAAAAACAGAAACGAGGATATCGGCTCACCCTTACAATATCGTGCATATATCTCTCCCTGCATATACGCATGAAAAAAGACTAGCACATATGCCTGTGCGTTGCAACGGGAGATAAAATAGTATGCATTTAAAGTCAGTGAGAATTATATGTGCAAGCAAAACCCTATGTGCACATGAAAAAAAGAAACGATTAGCTTGTCAGTTTCGCAGCGTGTGGAGGAATCAATCTGCTATTTTTCCATTCATTGATCGATGGTGTTTAAGAGTTTTGTTATGTCATCGTACGTCGAGGAAGACCCATGAGTTATTCAATCTACTTTTCCCTTCAATCCTTCCAATCGAGAGGACTTTAAGCTATGGAGTTTCTGAATATTCTAGGAAACATGAACAATATTTTAAATCTGGAATAGTTTTTCGAAAATAATGTACACTTTTTAAAACGTGAACAAAATATGAAAGGAAACATCTTTTTCAATTTAAAAATATTTTCTGAAAACGCCATTTTTTTTATAAAAACATTAAAATTATTTGACTTTGTGAGAATTTTTTAAAAAGGGAACATATGTTCAAAATTCGTAAGATTTTTAGAAAATGTGTATCTTTTATACAAAACATTATTTTTACTTATGAAAATTTCCGTAAAACAGAATATTTTTCTAATTTGGAGCATTTTTTAAATGCTACTTTCTTTTTAGACATCTCAAACTATTTTGAAAAACAATAATTGTTTTTGAAAAAATGGGAACCTTTCTGCAAGTTCTGAATTTTTTTTTAAAATAGCAAAAACAAATTGGAATTCTTAACATTTTCAAAAAAAATATTAAGTCCGAACTTTTTTTGAGAAATTTTTATTTACGAAATAAATTCTAAAAGAAAAATAAACTTGGAGGGGAAAAAAGAGATAGGAAAGATAATAAAAAATAGAAGTAAAACACTGAAATAAAGAAAATTGGGCCAGCCCATTATTGGTTGTCCTGTGCGAAACTCCAACTAAAAACATGAAAAATATTAAATTGGTGAACATTTTCTAAAAACAGGAACATGTGTTGAAAATTCAAAAAATAGAAAATGTATATCTTATTCAAAAAAACATTATTTTTTATTATGAAAATTTCACAAAAACAAGGATAATTTTCGAATTTGGAGGATTTTTTAAATTCTATTTGATTCTTAGACATCTCGAACAATTTTGAAAAACAATATTTTTTCAAAGAACGGAAAACTCATTTAAAGTTCGGAATAGTTTTTGAAATAGTAACAAAATTTTGGAATTTTGAACATTTTCCAAAAAATAATTCTGACAGTTTTTTGTGGATTATAAATTTAAGAAATAAATTCTAAAAGAAAAATAAACTTGGAAGGGAAAAAAGAGATACCAAAATAAGAATAAAAATTGAAGTAAAACACAGAAAAAGAGAAAAAATTGGCCAGCCCAATATTGGTTGTCCTGTGGGAAACTCACCTATTTCTCGCCCTATGCGGAAAAAAGAATTCTCCCAAGTGCGTGGGCAGAAAATACGTGGGCTGGCTTTGCTAGGCCATAGCGTGTGGCCCACGTACGAAAATTCTTTTTCTAGCAGACAAACATATATAAATTTAGTACCACCTCGGATAGGAGAAAAAAAATTATTTTTAGCGGTGAACGGATGAAAAAATTGGCGAAACGCACCTTGCTTTATTAGTACTAGCACATATGCCTGTGCGTTGCAACGGGAGATAAAATAATATGCATTTAAAGTCAGTGAGAATTATATGTGCAAGCAAAACCCTATGTGCACATGAAAAAAAGAAACGATTAGCTTCTCAGTTTCGCAGCGTGTGAAGGAATCAATCTGCTATTTTTCCATTCATTGATCGATGGTGTTTAAGAGTTTTGTTATGTCATCGTACGTCGGGGAAGACCCATGAGTTATTCAATCTACTTTTCCCTTCAATCCTTCCAATCAAGAGGACTTTAAGCTATGGAGTTTCTGAATATTCTAGGAAACATGAACAATATTTTAAATCTGGAATAGTTTTTCGAAAATAATGTACACTTTTTAAAACGTGAACAAAATATGAAAGGAAACATCTTTTTCAATTTAAAAATATTTTCTTAAAACGCCATTTTTTTATAAAAACATTAAAATTATTTGACTTTGTGAGAATTTTTTAAAAATGGAACATATGTTCAAATATCGTAAGATTTTTAGAAAATGTGTATCTTTTATACAAAACATTATTTTAATTATGAAAATTTCCGTAAAACAGAATATTTTTCTAATTTGGAGCATTTTTAAATGCTACTTTCTTTTAGACATCTCAAACTATTTTGAAAAACAATAATTGTTTTTGAAAAATGGGAACCTTTCTGCAAGTTCTGAATTTTTTAAATAGCAAAAATAATTGGAATTCTTAACATTTTCAAAAAAAAATATTAAGTCCGAACTTTTTGAGAAATTTTATTTACGAAATAAATTCTAAAAGAAAAATAAACTTGGAGGGGAAAAAAGAGATAGGAAAGATAATAAAAAATAGAAGTAAAACACTGAAATAAAGAAAATTGGGCCAGCCCATTATTGGTTGTCTTGTGCGAAACTCCAACTAAAAACAGGAAAAATATTTAAATTGGTGAACATTTTCTAAAAACAGGAACATGTGTTGAAAATTCAAAAATAGAAAAAGTATATCTTATTCAAAAAACATTATTTTTATTATGAAAAATTCACAAAAACAAGGATAATTTTCGAATTTGGAGCATTTTTTAAATTCTATTTGATTCTTAGACATCTTGAACAATTTTGAAAAACAATATTTTTCAAAGAACGGGAAACTCATTGAAAGTTCGGACTATTTTTTGAAATAGTAACAAAATTTTGGAATTTTGAACATTTTCCAAAAAAATAATTCTGACAGTTTTTTGTGGATTATAAATTTAAGAAATAAATTCTAAAAGAAAAAAAAACTTGGAAGGGAAAAAAGAGATACCAAAATAAGAATAAAAATTGAAGTAAAACACAGAAAAAGAGAAAAAATTGGCCAGCCCAATATTGGTTGTCCTGTGGGAAACTCACCTATTTCTCGCCCTGTGCGGAAAAAAAAATCTCCCAAGTGCGTGGGCAGAAAATACGTGGGCTGGCTTTGCTGGGCCATAGCGTGTGGCCCACGTACGAAAATTCTTTTTCTAGCAGACAAACATATATAAATTTAGTACCACCTCGGATAGGAGAAAAAAAATTATTTTTAGCGGTGAACGGATGAAAAAATTGGCGAAATGCACCTTGCTTTATTAGTAGGTATTGAGGTATTGATATAGAGGTATAGATATAGATATATAGATATAGATATAGATATAGATATGGGCAGCCCTCAAGAAAAAATGTGTTCTTTTCTTACGGCAAAAATATAAATGTGTTCTGGTACGTGTGCTAATACCCCTTAAAAAAGGATGTCCAACAAAAAAACAAAAACAAGGATGTGGGCTGATGCCTTCCTAAAAAAAGGTCTCACCCCTTACTATATACGTGCATCTATTTTTCCACTGTATATAAGCATGAAAAATATGTGTGCAGTTCTCAAAAAAATAAATGTGTTCTGGTGCCTTGCTATATATGTGTGTACACAATTTTCTATTTTGTATGGGTGCATGAAAATATTGTTGCATGCACTATATGTATGTATGCCTTTAGTCATTGTACATGGCCACATGAGTTTCCAAACCAATAGTAATGACATATGTTTCCCTCATAGATGACCCATCTATGCACCATTACGGAGGACGTACATATGCCAATGAGACTATCGTGTTGATGGCTTCAAAGGTATAGAAGTGGATGTTTACACAGTAAGAAGCAAGATACCTAATTCGTTATTAATTCTTTCGTAGTATATTCCCAATAGGCCTTTTGGGTACATCGCCAACTATAATGACAAAGTGGATGGACTTTCAGCATAAAGAGCAGCTCAGAATGATACATAGTCAATTAATTTACCAGTAGTTCTTCTACAATCTATTTTGCAAAATTTGATCTATGCACTCAATTGATCCATGGACATATGAGATTTATGCCGTTCGATCATTGTAGTATATACCCAATAGCCCTTTTGCCTACAGCACCAACTATGACAGCAAAGTGGATGGACGTTTGGGATAAAGAGAAGCTCAGAACGATAGAAAGTTGATTAATTTATCAGTGGTACTTCTGCAAATCTATTCTGCAAAATTTGATCTATGCACTCACTTGATCTATGCACATATGAGATTTATGCCAATTCAGTCGACGAAATGATTTATGTGAATGTTTATTAACTCAATGCAGGACTACAAATGAACTATGTATACCAACCCGTTGCAGCGCAGGTGAATGAATTCAACATCTGCATCAAATGTATGCAGCAAAAAAAGCATAAGTGATATGTTTTATCGTAAGTAAATCTTTAAGCTAATATCACATGATTTGCGGTTAATCTTGGCATTAAGGGGGGTGACATGGCAAATATTATCACAAAGAGAACATCCGATAATTGGTCAAACATACTCCATTTTTTCTAATGAAGCACACACTAATCGAATTAATATATTATTGACGGATCACCTGAAGAATTTCAAGGCACTTCTTGGGAACCCAGATTTTCTTCATAGGAGAACCATTCCTGCAGTTAGTGCCAACATATCTAGTAAATACTTCACCATTCTGATTTTTGAACAGTTTATAGTTGGAGTCAAATGACTCATCAGAAGAATGAGGAGATTCACATGTAAAGCCAGATAAGTTATGGATCAACTGGAGGTCCCTTTGCAGCAACCCATGAGGTTTTGGGGTACTGCTCAGGCTTCCAATATGTTCCATCAGCATTGAGTTTCCTCTTTCCTAGGGTTTCTGTTGAGGATCTGCTTTTTAAGCACATCACAAAGAGTTTGATGCCCTTTGAGGCTTTTGTACATGTCTGTCATGTACAATTCCTTCAGCCCTGCATCGTCAGTGATACTAGCAATGTCCTCAGATGAGGAATTAGTGATAGCAGAGGCAGGTGAAGAATTTGTAACAGTTGAAGCATTTGAACATTCAGGTGAAGAATTAGCAGATTCACGTTCAATGCACTTTAAGCATGGAGGAACAAATTCTTCCTGAGAAGCCCTGATTTGTTGAGCTAGTAATGAATCGCGCTCCTTCTGAAGATCTTCATAACTCACTCTTAGCTTCTCAAGATCTTGCTTTCTTTGAAGAAATTCATAAGAAAGTTTCTCATGATTAGATAAGAGAGTGTTATGATGACTTTGAAGGTTATCAAACCTAGACTGAAGTCTCTTAAGATTTTCAGTCAGGGCTTTAGTGCGGTCCATTTCTTCACCCAACATATCATCACTTTTGTCTAGCATGTTTTGAACCTTTTCAAAAGCCCTTTGTTGTTTTACAGCAATATTAGCAAGTTTAGAGTAGCTGGGATTGAGATCCTCATCAGATTCATTTTCGGAGGAGGTGTATTTGAGTACCTTTGCACCTTTTGCCATGAAGCAATAGGTGGGAGCGTAGTTATCATTATCTTCATCAGGCTTGTCGGTGGGGTCAGTTTCTTCAGTGTTGAAGATGGACTTGCTGACGAAAGCAGTGGCGAAAGCCAGACTCGCCACACCAGATACGGATTCTTCAGACGCCTCCTCTTCCTCATGTTCCTCAGATTCAGCTTCAGAGTCTATTTCCTTGCCAATGAATGCCCAAGCCTTCTTGGAGCTGCTCTTCTTGTGAGATGAAGACTTCAAGGATTTTGATGACGAAGATTTTGACGATTTCTTCTTCTTCTTCGCTTGAGAATCAAGTTGCTTGAATCTCTTCACATCGGTAGCATTCAGTGAGGGTGAGACAGAGGGAACACCAATTTCCACAACATACCAGAGATCATTGTCAATTGCCTCAAGATGCATTCGCATCTTGTTCTTCCAGTAGGGGTAGTCCATCCCATCAAAGGTAGGACACCCAGCCGAGACCTTCATCATACCTGCGGTCGACATAACTAAAACTCCAGGCTGTTAAACCAAAATCACACAGAACAAGGGAGTACCTCGCTCTGATACCAATTGAAAGTGCGTTATATCGACTAGAAGGGGGTGAATAGGCGATTTTTATGAATTCTTCACTGAGGAATTTGCCGGTGAGGAAATTCCTTAGCAAAGAACTACTAGCAGCGGAATAAGTACTCAGAAGTAAGCATAACATAATACTAGCATGGTCATCATGATGAAATGAAGACTAGCACAGAGTACATAAAGCGTAATCACAGGATAACACAAGATGAAGACAAACAGACTGAAGAAATTGAACTGAGGAAATTGAGAAAGTCTTCAGTCAAAGTCTTCAAGCACAGATATGAACAAACACTCAACAAAGTAATGAGGAAATGAAAGGGTTGAGGAAATAGAACCACTTAGTTGGTGAAGACAATGATTTGGTAGACCAATTCCAACTGCTGTCTCTCGGTTATGCGTGCAGTTGGAGCGGCTGAGTATTTAAACTCGAGGACACACAATCCCGAACACCCAGTCGCTGAGCACGCAGCTCAGGACACCCAGTCCTCACCGTATTCTCCTTGAACTAAGGTCACGCAGACCTCGTCCAATCACTCGTGGTAAGTCTTCAGGCGACTTCCAAACCTTCACAGACTTGGTCACTCGGCGATCCACAATTCCTCTTGGATGCTCTAGACCATGACGCCTAACTGTCTGGAAGAAGCACAGTCTTCAAAGGTAACAGGCGTCGGATCCACGCAGGATCAATTTCTTCAGCGGTGCTCAATCACTTTGGGTTTGTAGGGGTTTGGTTTTGGGTTTTCCTCACTTGACGATTTTCGCTCAAAGTCCTCGGAGGATGGGTTGATCTCAAATGACAAGTTTCAAGTTCTCTCGGAGCAGCCAACCAGCTAGTGGTTGTAGGGGGCGGCTATTTATAGCCTAGGGAGCAGCCCGACATGATAAGACATAAATGCCCTTCAATGATATGACCGTTAGCTGGATAAGATATTTTGGGACAGCTGGCGCACAGCACAGCAACTGTCGGAAATTTGACTCTCTAATTCCTCAGGGCTATCATGTTCCTCACTGTGTAGGCAATTCACACTGGTGAATTCCTAACTCCTCAGTCAGAACAAATTCATCAATGACGAGAATAACCGTCTCATCACATCAAGAAAGTGGTGAGGCTGTATGAGATTTCAAAGGCTTCACTCGAAGGGATTGGTAGGTGTAGGATTTTGAGTTGAGCATCACATGGAAATTTTTCCTTAGTATTTCCTCGACCCCTTTAACATTACGGTGTTTCCTATGACTCAAGAAAGAGAAAATGAAACTACGAAAACAAAAGTCTTCACGCTTCATGTTCCTCAAATGAATACCAAGTCTTGAAGGTCACACCAATTTCTTCAATTTCAAAGTCTTCGGAAAGTCTTCAGAATATCAAAGTCTTCAGTCGAAGAACTTCATTTTTAGGGGTCGACTTTCTCTGTAAATATCAAACTCCTCATAGACTTATAGACCTGTGTACACTCACAAACGCATTAGTCCCTTAACCTATAAGTCTTCAATACACCAAAATCACTAAGGGGCACTAGATGCACTTACAGTAGGGGCTATGGTGATGATGTAGAAGCCCTTCGTGGTGGATGCCCCCTCCGGCGGAGCTCCGGAACAGGCCCCAAGATGGAATCTCGTGGATACAGAAGGTTGCGGCGGTGGAATTAGGTTTTTGGCTCCTGTTCTGATCGTTTGGGGATACGTAGGTATATATAGGAGGAAGGAGTACGTCGGTGGAGCTCCGAGGGGCCCACGAGGTAGGGGGCCCGCCCTCCACCCTCGTGACCTCCTCGGGCACTACTTGGAGTAGGGTCCAAGTCTCCTAGGTCACGTTCGGTTGGACTCCGTTCGATATTCTATTTCTTGAAATACTGAAAAAGGCAAAAAATAGCAATTCTGGGCTGGGCCTCCGGTTAATAGGTTAGTCCCAAAAGTAATATAAAAGTGGAAAACAAAGCCCAATATAGTCCAAAACAGTAGATAAAGTAGCATGGAGCAATCAAAAATTATAGATACGTTAGAGACGTATCATTTACTTGCTTTGTTTTTACTTTGCCTTTACTTTTTTACTTTGCATCTATCTATCAAAATACCAAAATATTATCTCTATCAGATCTCACTCGTAAGTGACCGTGAAGGATTGACAACCCCTAAGCGTTGGTTGCGAGTTGCTATCGTTTTGTGTAGGTATGAGGGACTTGCGCGTGGTCTCCTACTGGATTGATACCTTGGTTCCCAAAAACTGAGGGAAATACTTACACTACTTTGCTGCATCATCCTCTCCTCTTCGGGGAAATCCATCGCAGTGCTCAAGAGGTAGCAAGAAGAATTTATGGCGCCGTTGCCGGGGAGGCTCACGCAAGCAAGTCAACCATAGCAAGTACCCATCGCAATCCCTATCTCTCGCATTACATTATTTGCCATTTGCCTCTCATTTTCCTCTCCCCACTTCACCCTTGCCGTTTTATTTGCGCTCTCTTTCCCAATCTCCACCTCTTTCCCGTTTGCCTTTTTCCCTTTGCCTTTCTGTTTGCTTGTGTGTTGGATTACTTGTTGCCATGGCGCAAGATAATACCAAGTTGTGTGATTTCTAACACCAATAATAATGTTTTCCTTAGTACTCTGATTGCTCCTCTTAATAACGCGAGTCTTGTGAAATCAATACCGCTTAATTGAATCTTGTTCTGAAAGATCAATTCGCCGGCTTTCCTAGTGAAGATGCCGCTACTCATCTAAACAATTTTGTTGATTTGTGTGATATGCAAAAGAAGAAAGATACGGATAACAATATTGTCAAATTGAAGTTATTTCCGTTTTCACTTAGAGATCGTGCTAAAGTTTGGTTTTCGTCTTTGCCTAAAAATAGTATTGATTCTTGGAACAAGTGCAAAGATGCTTTTATCTCTAAGTATTTTCCTCCCGCTAAGATTATCTCTCTTAGGAACGATATTATGAATTTTAAACAACTTGATCATGAGCATGTTTCCAAATCTTGGGAAAGAATGAAATTAATGTTTCACAATTGCCCTACTCATGGTTTGAATTTATGGATGATCATACAAAAGTTTTATGCCGGATTGAATTTTGCTTCTAGAAATCTTTTAGATTCGGCCGCGGGAGGCAATTTTATGGAAATTACATTAGGGGATGCTACCAAATTGCTTGATAATATTATGGCTAATTATTCTCAATGGCACACCGAAAGATCTTCTAGTAAAAAAGTGCATGCTATAGAAGAAATTAATGTTTTGAGTGAAAAGATGGATGAACTTATGAAGATGTTTACGCCTAAAAATACTCCTCTTGATCCCAATGATATGCCTTTATCTACTTTGCTTGAGAATAATAATGAATCTATGGATGTGAATTTTGTTGGCAGGAATAGTTTTGGAAACAATGCTTATAGAGGGAATTTTAATCCTAGGCCTTATCCTAGTAATCCTTCTAATAATTATGGAAATTCCTACAATAACTCTTATGGAAATTTTAATAAGATGCCCTCTGAATTTGAGATAGAGTTAAAGAGTTTATGAATTCACAAAAGAATTTTAATGCTTTGCATGAAGAGAAATTGCTTAAAGTTGATGATTTGGCTAGGAACGTTGATAGAATTTCTCTTGAAATTTATTCTTTAAAGTTTAGATCTATTCCTCCTAAGCATGATATCAATGAGTCTCTCAAAGCCATGAGAATTTCCATTGATGAGTGCAAGGAAAGAACCGCTAGGATGCGTGCTTCCAAAGATGCCTTTATTAAAGCGTGTTCTTCCAATCCCTATGAAAATCAAGATGAAGATCTAAAAGTTATTGATGTGTCCCCCATTAAATCCTTGTTTTGCAATATGAATCTTGATGAATCTGAAGATTATCTTCCTTTACCTAGAAGGCGTTCTAAGAATTCAGAGTTTCTAGATCTTGATGATGAAATTGATGAAAGTGGGATTGAAATAAATAGAAACCGTGATGTTTCTAAACCCACTATTGTGGATCTCAAGGAATTTAATTATGAAAATTGCTCTTTGATTGGTTGTATTTCCTTGTTGCAATCCGTGCTAGATTCTCCTCATGCTTATAGTCAAAATAAGGCCTTTACCGAACATATTGTTGATGCTTTGATGCAATCTTATGAAGGAAAACTTGAGTTGAAAGTTTCTATCCTAGAAAACTCTATGATGAGTGGGAACCTACTATTAAAATTAAAATTAAAGATTTTGAGTTTCATGCTTTGTGTGATTTGGGTGCTAGTGTCTCTACTATTCCCAAAACTTTATGTGATTTGCTTGATTTCCGTGATTTTGATGATTGCTCTCTAAACTTGCATCTTGCGGATTCCACTATTAAAAAACCTATGGGAAGAATTAACGGTGTTCTTATTGTTGCAAATAGGAATTATGTGCCTGTAGATTTTATCGTTCTTGATATAGATTGCAATCCTTCATGTCCTATTATTCTTGGTAGATCTTTCCTTAGAACGATTGGTGCAATTATTGATATGAAGGAAGGGAATATTAGATTCCAATTTCCTTAAAGAAGGGTATGGAACACTTCCTAGAAAGAAAATAAAATTACCATATGAATCTATCATGAGAGCCACTTATGGATTGCCTACCAAAGATGGCAATACCTGGATCTATCCTTGCTTTTATGCCTAGCTAGGGGCGTTAAACGATATCGCTTGTTGGGAGGCAACCCAATTTTATTTTGTGTTTTTTGTTTTTGCTTCTGTTTAGGAATAAATAATACATCTACCTTCTGTTTGGATGTGGTTTTATGTTTTAATTAGTGTTTGTGCCAAGAAGGACCTATAGGATAACCTACGATGATACTTGATTTGATTCTGCTGAAAAACAGAAACTTTTCGCGCACTAATTTAGTTATGATAAATCACAGGAACGTGATTTTGTGTTGATTCTTTTTGATGCTGATCAATAAACAAATTTTCCAGGACTTCCTATTTTCGTAAAAATTTTAGAGTTCCAGAAGTTTGCGTTAGTTACAGATTGCTACAGACTGTTCTGTTTTTGAATAATTCTGTTTTTCGTGTGTTGTTTGCTTATTTTGATGAATCTATGGCTATTAAATTAGTTTATAAACCACAGAGAAGATGGAATACAGTAGGTTTAACACCAATATAAATAAAGAATGAGTTCATTACAGTACCTTGAAGTAGTCTTTTGTTTTCTTTCTCTAACGGAGCTCACGAGATTTCTGTTGAGTTTTGTGTTGTGAAGTTTTCAAGATTTGGATGAATTCTTTTGATGGATTATGGAACAAGGAGTGGGAAGAGTCTATGATTGAGGATGCCCATGGCACCCCCAAGATAATCCAAGGACACCAAAAAGTCAAAGCTTGGGGATGCCCCGGAAGGCATCCTCTCTTTCGTCCACTTCCATCGGTAATTTACTTGGAGCTATATTTTTATTCACCAACATGATATGCGTTTTGCTTGGAGCGTCTTGTATTATTTGTGTCTTTGCTTGTTAGTCTACCACAATCATCCTTGATGTACACATCTTTTGAGAGAGCCATACATGAATTGGAATTTGTTAGAATACTCTTTGTGCTTCACTTATATCTTTTGAGCTTGATAGTTTTGCTCATAGTGCTTCACTTATATCTTTTGAGCGTGATAATTTTTCTCTAGTACTTCACTTAGATCTTTTAGAGCATGGTGGTGGATTTGTTTTAAAGAAACTATTGATCTCTCATGCTTCACTTAGATTATTTTGAGAGTCATTAATAGCATGGTAATTTGCTTAATGTTAATATACTTGGTGTTCAAGATATGTGAAACTTTCTTTTGAGTGAATTGAATACTAAGATAAGTTTGATGCTTGATAATTGTTTTGAGATATGGAGGTGATAATATCAAAGTCGTGCTAGTTGGTGATTATGAATTTGAGAAATACTTGTGTTAAAGTTTGCATGTCCCATAGCATGCACGTATGGTTAAAGTTGTGTAACAAATTTGAAACATGAAGTGTACCTGGCTTGTGCATCCTTATGAGTGGCGGTCGGGGACAACTTCTAAATTTTTGCAATAGGTATATGAGTTCTTTTGACTAATGTTGAGCCCATGGATTATACGCACTCTCACCTTTCCGCCTTTGCTAGCCTCTTCGGTACCGTGCATTGCCCTTTCTCACCTTGAGAGTTGGCGCAAACTTTGCCGGTGCATCCAAACCCTGTGATACGATATACTCTGTCACACATAAACCTCCTTATATCTTCCTCAAAACAGCCACCATACCTACCTATCATGGCATTTCCATAGCCATTCCGAGATATATTGCCATGCTACTTCCATCATCATCATGACATACATTACTTTTGTCATATTGCCATTGCATGATCTTGTAGTTGACATCGTATTTGTGGCAAAGCCACCATGCATTATTTTCCATACATGTCACTCTTGATTCATTGCACCATCCCGGTACACCGCCGGAGGCATTCATATAGAGTCATATCTTGTTCTAAGTTTCGAGTTGTAATCCTTATGTTGTAATCAATAGAAGTGTGATGATCATCATTATTAGAGCATTGCCCAAATAAAAAAAAAGAAAGGCCCAAAAAAAAGAAGAAAAGGGCAATACTACTATCTCTTTTTCCACACTTGTGCTTCAAAGTAGCACCTTGTTCTTCATGTAGTGAGTCTCATATATTGTGCTTCAAAGTAGCACCTTGTTCCTCATGTAGTGAGTCTCATAAGTTGTCTTTTTATACTAGTGGGAATTTTTCATTATAGAACTTGGCTTGTATATTCCTACGATGGGCTTCCTCAAATGCCCTAGGTCTTCATGAGCAAGCGAGTTGGATGCACACCCACTAGTTTTCTTTTGTTGAGCATTCATAGCTCTAGTGCATCCGTTGCATGGCAATCCCTACTCCTCATGTTGACATCAATTGATGGGCATCTCCATAGCCCATTGATTAGCCTCGTCAATGTGAGACTTTCTCCTTTTTTTTCTTCTCCACACAATCCCCATCATCATATTCTATTCCACCCATAGTGCTATATCCATGGCTCACGCTCATGTATTGCGTGAAGGTTGAACAAGTTTGAGATTATTAAAGTATGAAACAATTGCTTGGCTTGTCATCGGGGGTATAGAAGTTGGGAACATTTTTGTGTGACGAAAATGAAGCATAGCCTAACTATATGATTTTGTAGGGATGAACTTTCTTTTGCCATGATTGCTTTGATTAGTATGCTTGTAGTATTATTATTTTTGTGTCAATATGAACTTTTGTTTTGAATCTTTCGGATCTAAATATGCATATCACAATTAAGAAGATTTATATTGAAATTATGCCAAAGTATCACTCCGCATCAAAATTCTTTTTATCATTTACCTACCGAGGACGAGCAGGAATTAAGCTTGGGATGCCGATACGTCTCCAACGTATCTATAATTTTGATTGCTCCATGCTACTTTATCTACTGTTTTGGACTATATTGGGCTTTATTTTCCACTTTTATATTACTTTTGGGACTAACCTATTAACCGGAGGCCCAGCCCAGAATTGTTGTTTTTTGCCTTTTTCAGTATTTCAAAGAAACATAATATCAAACGGATTCCAAACGGAATGAAACCTTCGGGATCGTGATTTTCCAACCGAACGTGATCCAGGAGACTTGGACCCTACTCCAAGAATTGTCCGAGGAGGTCACGAGGGTGGAGGGCGCCCCCTGGGCGCGCCCCCTACCTCGTGGGCCCCTCGGAGCTCCACCGACGTACTCCTTCCACCTATATATACCTACGTATCCCCGAACGATCAGAGGAGGAGCCAAAAACCTAATTCCACCGCCGCAACCTTATGTATCCATGAGATCCCATCTTGGGGCCTGTTCCGGAGCTCCGCCGGAGGGGGCATCCACCATGGAGGGCTTCTACATCATCACCATAGCCCCTCCGATGAAGTGTGAGTAGTTTACTTCAGACCTTCGGGTCCATAGCTAGTAGCTAGATGGCTTCTTCTCTCTTTTTGGATCTCAATGCAATGTTCTCCCACTCTCTCGTGGAGATCTATTTGATGTAATCTTCTTTTTGCGGTGTGTTTGTTGAGTTATCTTTGCAAGTCTCTTCGAATTATCCTTCTATATATTTGATTCTTCTCTGAATTCTTTTATGTATGATTGAGTTATCTTTGCAAGTCTCTTCGAATTATCCTTTTTGGTTTGGCCAACTAGATTGGTAGTTCTTGCAATGGGAGAAGTGCTTAGCTTTGGGTTCAATCTTGCGGTGTCCTTACTCGATGATGTAAAGAGTTGCAAGGCACGTATTGTATTTTCGCCATCGAGGATAACAAGATGGGGTTTTTATCATATTGCATGAATTTATCCCTCTACATCATGTCATCTTGCTTACGGCGTTACTCTGTTTTTACTTAATACTCTAGATGCATGTTGGATAGCGGTCGATGAGTGGACTAATAGTAGTAGATGCAGAATCGTTTCGATCTACTTGTTTTGGACATGATGCCTATATACATGCTCATTGCCTAGATATACTCATAACTATGCTCAATTCTGTCAATTGCTTAATAGTAATTTGTTCACCCACCGTAGAATACTTATGCTCTTGAAAGAAGCCACTAGTGAAATCTATGGTCCCCAGGTCTATTCTCATCATATCAATCTATATCACTTTATTTACTTGCTTTGTTTTTACTTTGCCTTTACTTTTCACTTTGCATCTATCTATCAAAAATACCAAAAATATTATCTCTATCAGATCTCACTCCCGTAAGGGACCGTGAAGGGATTGACAACCCCTAAGCGTTGGTTGCGAGTTGCTATCGTTTTGTGTAGGTACGATGGACTTGTGTGTGGTCTCCTATTGGATTGATACCTTGATTTTCAAAATCTGAGGGAAATACTTACGCTACTTTGCTGCATCATCCTCTCCTCTTCGGGGAAATCCAACGCAGTGCTCAAGAGGTAGCAGTGCCCAATGCTAGTTGCTGTTTTTTGCTCGTTTTTTACATCGCAAAAAATAAATATCGAACAGAGTCCAAATGCAGCAAAACTTTTTGTGGATTTTTTATGGACCAGAAGCCATCCAATGGGCCAGAGCATCACCTGGGGGTGCCCTGAGGGGGGCACATCCCATCAAGGTGCACCTGGGCCCCCAGGCATGCCTCGGTGGGTTGTGCCCACCTCGGTGGCCTCTCGCACCGCCTCTTCACCCTATAAATCATCAAATATTCCAAAAACCCTAACGGAGATCCTAGATCAGAAGTTCTGCCACCGCAAGCCTCTATAGCCATGAGAAAGGAATCTAGACCCCGTTCCGGCACCCTGCCGGAGGGGTGAATCATCACCAGTGGCCATCTTCATCGTCCCAGCGGCCACCATGATGAGGAGGGACTAGTCCAACCTCTGGGCTGAGGGTTTGTACCAGTAGCTATGTGTTTAATCTCTCTATCTCTCTCTATCTCTATCTTTCTCTCTCTCTCTCTCTCTCTCTCTCTTGTGTTCTTGAGATGTCACGATCTTGATGTATCGCGGGTTTTGTTAATATACTTGGATCATATGGTGTTTTCCCCTCTCTATGTTGTTGTGATGAATTAAGTTTTCCCTTTGAGATTTTGTTTTATCGGATTGAATACTTTTATGGATTTGAGAAAACTTTATGTATGTCTTGCTCTGAATACCCATGGTGACAATGGGGTATCATATTGATTCACTTGATATATGTTTTGGCACTCAACTCATGGATTCCCGAGGTGACATTGGGGTAATCTATGCATAGGGGTTGATGCATGTTCTTGTCTTTGTTTCTCAGGTAGAAATCTTGGGGCACTCTTCGAGGTTCTTTGTGTTGGAATGAGTATTATGAATCTGAAATTATTTGGTGTTATTCTAGTACGAACTCTTGGATAGATCAATCGGAAAGAATAGCTTCAAGGCGGTTTCGTACCCTACAAACAATTTCTTCTTATGTTCTCCGCTAGATAGGAACTTTGGAGTGATTCTTCATCGCACTTTGAGGGATGGTTATATGATCCAATTGTATTAGCATTGTTGAGACATTGCACTAGCGAAAGTAAGGACCCTAGGGCTCATTTTCAAGCATTGCAATACCGTTTGTGCTCACTTTTGTTACTTACTACCTTGCTGTTTTTTATTGTTCCTATCACAAAAATCAATATCTACTATCATTACTACACTTTTATTACCATCTCTTCACCGAACTAGTGCACCTATACAAATTTCCATTGTATTTGGTGTGTTGGGGACACAAGAGATTTTTTATTATTTGGTTGCAGGGTTGTTTGAGAGAGACTATCTTCATCCTACGCCTCCCACGGATTGATAAACCTTAGGTCATCCACTTGAGGGATAATTGTTACTGTCCTACAAAACTCTACGCCTGGAGGCCCAACACATGTCTACAAGAATAAAGTTGCATAGTAGACATCACGCCACAAGACACCTAGGCACGCCCAGGGGGTGGGCCCGCATTGTGAATTCGTGGCTCACAAGTGCACCCCCGTGGGCTGTGTTGAGTGCTAATGGTTATCTTGCATAAATACATACTAAATTTTCAGGACATTTGGAGAACTTTTATTTTCTGGTCATATTTTTTATTGCACGGATAATTCAGAAAACTGTCAAATAATAGCATTTCTACTTTATTATTTCTAAATAACAGAAAGTAAAAAGTTGGTACAGAAAGTTGTTTTTACTAAATTCATCCATCTCATGCCTGTCAAAAGGAATCCATTAACAAGGTTGATCAAGTCTTATTAACAAACTTCTTCTGAATGACATGAAACCGGAGGAACTTCGTATAACACTACGTTGCCTCAACAGGGATATGCATGTTCCCAACAATAAGAATATTATATTTCTTTTTGACAGTAGGAACAAAATCTCCAATAGTAATTGTTGAAAATTTTCCAATAGAGTTGATACTATTCACTTGAGGTTGTTTGTTTGGAAAGTGTACCGTGTGCTCTTTAACATTGACATGAAAAGTGACATTGCCTTTATTGCAATCAATAACAGCCCTGCAGTATTCAAAAGGGTCTAACAAGGATGATCGACATACTATCGTCCTCGGTATATGAAGAATAACAAAGTTCGTTAAGATAGTGACATTTGCAACTCTGACGGTACATCCTCACAAATACCGATGGGTATAGTAGTTGATATGTTAGCCATTTGCTAAGGGATTTCAGTGGGTGTCAACTTATTCAGTTCAAGTCTACGATATAAAGAGAAAGGCATAACACTAACACCATCTCCTAGATCACCTAAAGCAGTTTTAACAAAGTTTCTTTTAATGGAGCATCGTATACTTGGTATTCCTGGATTTGCTAGTTTCTTTGGTATTCCACCCTTAAATGTGTAATTAGCAAGCATGGTGGAAATCTTTCTTTATTTGTAACAGTATCTTTCATATAATTAGCATAAGGGAACATTTTCAGAATATCAGTCAAACGCAAACGCAAAAAGACAGGTCTAAACATTTCAACAAAGATCTCAAATTTTTCATCATCTTTATTCTTTGAAGCTTTAGGAGGAAAGGGCATCGGTTTCTGAACCCATGTCTTTCTTTCTCTACCATGTTTTCTAGCAATGAAGTCTCTCTTATCATATCTTTTATTCTTAGGTTGTGGGTTATCAAGTTCTATCTCCACATCATTATCATTACTAGGTTGAGCATCAACATGAACATCAACACTATCATTATTACTAGGTTCATGTTCAACACTAGATTGTGTCTCAAACATCGAAATAGAAATATCATTTGGATCCTCAGGTGTGTCTATAATAGGTTCACTAGGAGCATGGAAAGTCCCATCATCATTCTTTTTATTTTAGATGGACTAGGTGCATTAGTATTGGTTCTCTTAGAATCTTGCTCAATTCTCTTAGGATGGCCCTCGGGATACAAAGGTTCTTGAGTCATTTTACCACCTCTAGTCATAAATCTAACATCATGATCATTCATCTTATAGTTCATCTCATTAAGCAAATCATTTTGTGCCTTGAGAACTTGTTCTACTTGGTTTTACCATGGGAGATGTTTACTAACTACCTTGAGATCATTAACATTTCTAAACATATAATCACCCAAGTGTTCAATCATTTAAGCAATTCTTTTCAATTGTCTACTAACATATGCATTGAAGTTTTCTTGTTTAACAATAAAGTTATCAAATTCATCCAAGCGTTGACTAGCATATTTATTATAAGGAATATCACCTTCATCAAATCTATAGAGATAATTTACCTCTACTACCCATGTCGGCGTATTAATACCATGTATTTCTTCAATAGCTGGTAAATTCTTAACATCTTTAGCTCTAATACCTTTTTCTTTCATAGATTTCTTTGTCTCTTGCATATCTTGAGGAGTAAGAAATAGAATACCCCTTTTCTTTGGGGTTGGATTGATTCAGCTTGTTCAACAGATCGTTCCCCAAAAACACAACTAGCACAACTATCAAGTATTTCATTTTTCCTAAGAGGATGATCAGGCAAAGCATTAAGTAATTGGAGAAGCCTCCCCCAAGCTTGTCGGAGAGTCTCTTCATCAATTTATAGAAAGTTAAATATTTCTTGTAATGCAGCTTGTTTCTTATGAGCAGGAAAATATTTTTCAGAGAAGTAATAAATCATATCCTAGGGACAACGCACACAACTAGGAGCAAGAGAATTATACCATGTCTTAGCATTAGCCTTTAACAAGAAAGGAAACAACTTAAGAATATAGTAGTAACGAAATTATAATATGTGTGAAGCCCGCTCCAAATTTCAAGTCATCTGGACATCTGAGCAGCTCTCAGCAAAAAAGACAAATTGAGACAAAACAGTACATCAATAGTAAACATTTTTACAGACCCCCAATTTGTGTTTTTTGCTGAGAGCTCATCAAATGTCCAAATGATTTGAAAATTGGAGCGGACCTCACGCATCAAATTTTCTACCGCACAAAAATTGGATTTTTTTGAATGTTTCCAGTATTTGTTTTGATTTTTTCATCAGCAGTGCGAGATGAGCCCGGTGCGAGATGGATTTTCGTGTATTCCGTATATAGTCATACGTGCTTATGGAAGAACTTGCATAACATGTTTTGTCCAACATCCCATGGCAGCGGTGTCCATAAGTTAACTATGGGATATTAAGGCCTCCTTTTAATAGAGAACCGGAACAAAGAATTAGCACTTAGTGAATACATGAACTCCTCAAACTACAGTAATCACCGGAGAGAATCCCAATTATTGTCACCTTGGGGTATGTGTATCATAACAAGTAATAGGTGTCTATAACTTGCAAGATACGATTAAGAACACACATATATTCATGGAAACATAATAGGTTCAGATCTGAAATCATGGCACTCGGGCCCTAGTGACAAGCATTAAGCATAGCAAAGTCATAGCAACATCAATCTCAGAACATAGTGTATACTAGGGATCAAACCCTAACAAAACTAACTTGATTACATAATAAATCTCATCCAACCATCGCCATCCAGCAAGCCTACGATGGAAGTACTCACTCTCGGTGGTGAGCATCACACAATTGGTGATGGAGGAAGGTTGATGATGACGACAACAACAGATTCCACCCTCCGGAGCCCCGAACGGACTCCAGATCAGCCCTCCCGATGAAGAACATGAGCTGGTGGCGGCTCCGTATCGTAAAACGTGATGAGTATGTCTCTCTGATTTCTTTCTCCGCGAATAGGTATATATGGAGTTGGAGCTAGGGTTGTAGACGGTCCAGGGGGGGCCACAAGCCTGCAGGTCGCGCCCTTGGGGGAGGCGCCCCCACAAGGCTTGTGGGCCCTGGGTGACCCCCTCTAGTATTTTTTACGCTAGTATTTTTTATATATTACAGAAATATTCTCCGTAAATTTTCAGGTCATTCCGAGAACTTTGATTTCTACACAAAATAACATCATGGCAACTCTGAAAAGCGGCGTCGGTCCAGGTTAGTTCCATTCAAATCATGCAAATTAGAGTCCAAAACAAGGGCAAAAGATTTTGGAACAGAGATACGATGGAGACGTATCACAAACCTTTGCACTCTGCAATCCATTACCTTGGTTACCAACAATAGGAGTAGAACCAAGCATTACTTCACACAAATTGGTAACATTAGATCACATACCCGAGAGAAAATTGTTTCCTACTTAATACCCTTACACTTGAGGGCCCAACACCTTCTTGCTCTCCAATATAAGAAGCAGCAAACATGGATCAACTGGATTGACTGTCAAAATGACGAAAGATAGCAAATCTGTTAAAAGCATGTCTAGAGTGCACCAAACCAAATTAGATATATTAAGGCGAGAAGATATAAGAAAGGCATCATCGTATATGTGAGCATTGAGTGTACAATAAATATTTAGATATCTGTAATCAAGGTGTGTTGCATTGATGAATGTATATAAGTTTTATGAGTATCAAATATTAATACAAGAAGATCAAAATGAGGACAAATGTATTTGTGAATATAAAGTGTATTAATACCAAGCGATTCAGTATGAGCCTCAATGTACTTCTGAAAATAAAGGGCATTAGTACCATAACATTTGAATGAGCATCAATGTATTTATGGATATAAATGGCATTAACACCAAGATATCCAAAAGGAGCACACCACATTTGTGAAACCCCATTGAACGCGCTATAAATAAATCTCAACATCACGTCTATCCAATCATCCATCCAACTCTGCCTCACACATTCTTCTACATCCATTTATCTTTACCTCCCTTGGTTCTAGTATAGTTCAAGGCTTGTAGCTAGCCTTTGAAAAATGGCAATATCGACTACCTCCATCATTTTCCCCATCATTGTCTTCATGCTTCTTTCCACAACCATCCCTACTCAAGCTAGTGGATCCTGTAGTGGAAACTCAAACGCAACCGACCTCATGGTGGAAGCATGCAAGAACGCCTCAATTAACTCCTACGTCAAGACCGTCCCCGAAGAATTTTGTTTATCCACCCTGCAGTCGGACATTCAGAGCATCAAGGCCAAGGATCTCCATGATCTAGTGCTCGTTGCCATGGACATCACCAAGGGCCGCCTCACTTCTGCTAGAGCCATGGTCAAGAAAATGCTACAAAATGCCAAGAAGGGTACGGTAAGGATGCGTGTCCTCCGTTTTTGTGAGGTGGACTATGAAGAAATGGCAAGCATTCTCAACATATGTGATGCCATGATAAGGAACTACCAAGGATACTCGGGAAACATGCGGTTCGAAGAGCTGGCTAGCTGTGTGTTTGACGATACCACCTGCTGGCGCATGCGAAGACGAGCTTGAGGATATGCCGAGGAGGCGGCGCTGTTCAAGGAAAACACCGAGCTGCAAATGCTAGTACGGATGGGCTCTAACTTCCTAGTCCCAATGGCAGTACCATGAGAGATGTTGTTTTGATATCAATTTTACACTTACTTGGAATAATAATAATAGAAATGTCTCTGGCATTAATTTTCTGTCATTCCATCATATAATACACTAGCAAATATGACATGTGCATGGCAACGGGGAAAACAAATCCTTGCATGCCACAATTGATCCTTCGCACTGTCACTCTCTTCACCACGACAGCCGATGGTAGTCAAGTTCTCCACCTACTTAACATGAATGTGATCAATCTCGATCTTGGTCATCATACTATTAACATATCGCTTTCCCAAGCCCCTTGCCGCACCAACTTGAAATTCAAAATACTTGTAATGAAGTAGGAACCACCTGTCTCGATCCCCACACTCTTGCCTCCAAGTCCAAGACCCATTTTGTCGTCCCTCCTCCTTGGAGGTAACGACCTCTCTTTACATGCTCAAAATTACTTGCATTGATGGCGTACATCACCATCATCTCACCTGCATCTGATGCATGCATCGTCCCCTGCAAAAAGAGAGAATTACTCAAGAGTAATATTGCATTATAAAATCCTGAAATAGCCATCATAGACTAATTGAAGTTTTTGTATTTACTTATTCTTAGATATTATCTTCCAAGTATCAGGCCCACCACTACAAAGACCTGAGCTTCAAAGTAGTGTTCTGGTGAGTTTTCGAGTATAGCCTGCTCACATAAGAAAGAAAAGCGCACACCCCTCTTTCCTCCCCTCCCGCACCTCTTTCTCCCAGATGTCTCCGCAAGCTATGGATTGGGGGGATTGAGTTCTTGTCCAGGAAGAACACAACTCATCTATTATATATTAAAAGTAATGTCCGGTGAAACCAAGAACAGGATAAATAGGCTAGAAAACCTCACATCTATTAGAAAATACTAGCCCTTGATCTGGTGGGTCTCTTAAAAGTAACCGTTCAATCTGCGTAACATTATAAAACATATGGGCGTGACACATGTATACGTATACATATGTTCAAGGGAAAAAGTTGGTGAGAAAAAAATGGACAACCCCACGTAATCATAGGAAAGAAATTAAATTAGACTCTTCAAAGAAAGAAACAACCAGATAAGGTGCAGCCCCACGCACAACCCTATAAATCTGGTGGGTCTTTTAAAATTAACCGTTCTATCTGCGTAACATTGTAAAACATATGGGTGTGATACATGTATACATACACATATGTTAAAGGGAAAAAGGTGATGAGAAAAAAAAATGGAGAACCTCACGTACCGTTATAGGAAAGAAAAAAAAATTAGACTCTTCAAAGAAAGAAACAACCCAAATAAGGTGCAGCCCCATGCACAACCCTGTAAAATAAAATGAAACCTCTGATGTACGTACCAACTTATTAGGAGGTGTGCTAGTGCCAAAGGAAATAAAAGTATGAGTGCTAATGCCCCCTAAAAAGGGACATCCAACAAAAAAAACAGAAACGAGGATATCGGCTCACCCCTTACAATATACGTGCATATATCTCTCCCCTGCATATACGCATGAAAAAAGACTAGCACATATGCCTGTGCGTTGCAACGGGAGATAAAATAGTATGCATTTAAAGTCAGTGAGAATTATATGTGCAAGCAAAACCCTATGTGCACATGAAAAAAAGAAACGATTAGCTTGTCAGTTTCGCAGCGTGTGGAGGAATCAATCTGCTATTTTTCCATTCATTGATCGATGGTGTTTAAGAGTTTTGTTATGTCATCGTACGTCGAGGAAGACCCATGAGTTATTCAATCTACTTTTCCCTTCAATCCTTCCAATCGAGAGGACTTTAAGCTATGGAGTTTCTGAATATTCTAGGAAACATGAACAATATTTTAAATCTGGAATAGTTTTTCGAAAATAATGTACACTTTTTAAAACGTGAACAAAATATGAAAGGAAACATCTTTTTCAATTTAAAAATATTTTCTGAAAACGCCATTTTTTTTATAAAAACATTAAAATTATTTGACTTTGTGAGAATTTTTAAAAGGAACATATGTTCAAAATTCGTAAGATTTTTAGAAAATGTGTATCTTTTATACAAAACATTATTTTTACTTATGAAAATTTCCGTAAAACAGAATATTTTTCTAATTTGGAGCATTTTTAAATGCTACTTTCTTTAGACATCTCAAACTATTTTGAAAAACAATAATTGTTTTTGAAAAAATGGGAACCTTTCTGCAAGTTCTGAATTTTTTTTTAAAATAGCAAAAACAAATTGGAATTCTTAACATTTTCAAAAAAAATATTAAGTCCGAACTTTTTTTGAGAAATTTTTATTTACGAAATAAATTCTAAAAGAAAAATAAACTTGGAGGGGAAAAAAGAGATAGGAAAGATAATAAAAAATAGAAGTAAAACACTGAAATAAAGAAAATTGGGCCAGCCCATTATTGGTTGTCCTGTGCGAAACTCCAACTAAAAACATGAAAAATATTAAATTGGTGAACATTTTCTAAAAACAGGAACATGTGTTGAAAATTCAAAAAATAGAAAATGTATATCTTATTCAAAAAAACATTATTTTTTATTATGAAAATTTCACAAAAACAAGGATAATTTTCGAATTTGGAGGATTTTTTAAATTCTATTTGATTCTTAGACATCTCGAACAATTTTGAAAAACAATATTTTTCAAAGAACGGAAAACTCATTTAAAGTTCGGAATAGTTTTTGAAATAGTAACAAAATTTTGGAATTTTGAACATTTTCCAAAAAATAATTCTGACAGTTTTTTGTGGATTATAAATTTAAGAAATAAATTCTAAAAGAAAAATAAACTTGGAAGGGAAAAAAGAGATACCAAAATAAGAATAAAAATTGAAGTAAAACACAGAAAAAGAGAAAAAATGGCCAGCCCAATATTGGTTGTCCTGTGGGAAACTCACCTATTTCTCGCCCTATGCGGAAAAAAGAATTCTCCCAAGTGCGTGGGCAGAAAATACGTGGGCTGGCTTTGCTAGGCCATAGCGTGTGGCCCACGTACGAAAATTCTTTTTCTAGCAGACAAACATATATAAATTTAGTACCACCTCGGATAGGAGAAAAAAAATTATTTTTAGCGGTGAACGGATGAAAAAATTGGCGAAACGCACCTTGCTTTATTAGTACTAGCACATATGCCTGTGCGTTGCAACGGGAGATAAAATAGTATGCATTTAAAGTCAGTGAGAATTATATGTGCAAGCAAAACCCTATGTGCACATGAAAAAAAGAAACGATTAGCTTCTCAGTTTCGCAGCGTGTGAAGGAATCAATCTGCTATTTTTCCATTCATTGATCGATGGTGTTTAAGAGTTTTGTTATGTCATCGTACGTCGGGGAAGACCCATGAGTTATTCAATCTACTTTTCCCTTCAATCCTTCCAATCAAGAGGACTTTAAGCTATGGAGTTTCTGAATATTCTAGGAAACATGAACAATATTTTAAATCTGGAATAGTTTTTCGAAAATAATGTACACTTTTTAAAACGTGAACAAAATATGAAAGGAAACATCTTTTTCAATTAAAAAATATTTTCTTAAAACGCCATTTTTTTTATAAAAATATTAAAATTATTTGACTTTGTGAGAATTTTTTAAAAATGGAACATATGTTCAAAATTCGTAAGATTTTTAGAAAATGTGTATCTTTTATACAAAACATTATTTTTAATTATGAACATTTCCGTAAAACAGAATATTTTTCTAATTTGGAGCATTTTTTAAATGCTACTTTCTTTTTAGACATCTCAAACTATTTTGAAAAACAATAATTGTTTTTGAAAAAATGGGAACCTTTCTGCAAGTTCTGAATTTTTTTTAAATAGCAAAAATAATAATTGGAATTCTTAACATTTTCAAAAAAAAATATTAAGTCCGAACTTTTTTTGAGAAATTTTTATTTACGAAATAAATTCTAAAAGAAAAATAAACTTGGAGGGGAAAAAAGAGATAGGAAAGATAATAAAAAATAGAAGTAAAACACTGAAATAAAGAAAATTGGGCCAGCCCATTATTGGTTGTCTTGTGCGAAACTCCAACTAAAAACAGGAAAAATATTTAAATTGGTGAACATTTTCTAAAAACAGGAACATGTGTTGAAAATTCAAAAAAATAGAAAAAGTATATCTTATTCAAAAAAACATTATTTTTTATTATGAAAATTTCACAAAAACAAGGATAATTTTCGAATTTGGAGCATTTTTTAAATTCTATTTGATTCTTAGACATCTTGAACAATTTTGAAAAACAATATTTTTCAAAGAACGGGAAACTCATTGAAAGTTCGGACTATTTTTTGAAATAGTAACAAAATTTTGGAATTTTGAACATTTTCCAAAAAAATAATTCTGACAGTTTTTTGTGGATTATAAATTTAAGAAATAAATTCTAAAAGAAAAAAAAACTTGGAAGGGAAAAAAGAGATACCAAAATAAGAATAAAAATTGAAGTAAAACACAGAAAAAGAGAAAAAATTGGCCAGCCCAATATTGGTTGTCCTGTGGGAAACTCACCTATTTCTCGCCCTGTGCGGAAAAAAAAATCTCCCAAGTGCGTGGGCAGAAAATACGTGGGCTGGCTTTGCTGGGCCATAGCGTGTGGCCCACGTACGAAAATTCTTTTCTAGCAGACAAACATATATAAATTTAGTACCACCTCGGATAGGAGAAAAAAATTATTTTAGCGGTGAACGGATGAAAAAATTGGCGAAATGCACCTTGCTTTATTAGTAGGTATTGAGGTATTGATATAGAGGTATAGATATAGATATATAGATATAGATATAGATATAGATATGGGCAGCCCTCAAGAAAAAATGTGTTCTTTTCTTACGGCAAAAATATAAATGTGTTCTGGTACGTGTGCTAATACCCCTTAAAAAAGGATGTCCAACAAAAAAACAAAAACAAGGATGTGGGCTGATGCCTTCCTAAAAAAAGGTCTCACCCCTTACTATATACGTGCATCTATTTTTCCACTGTATATAAGCATGAAAAATATGTGTGCAGTTCTCAAAAAAATAAATGTGTTCTGGTGCCTTGCTATATATGTGTGTACACAATTTTCTATTTTGTATGGGTGCATGAAAATATTGTTGCATGCACTATATGTATGTATGCCTTTAGTCATTGTACATGGCCACATGAGTTTCCAAACCAATAGTAATGACATATGTTTCCCTCATAGATGACCCATCTATGCACCATTACGGAGGACGTACATATGCCAATGAGACTATCGTGTTGATGGCTTCAAAGGTATAGAAGTGGATGTTTACACAGTAAGAAGCAAGATACCTAATTCGTTATTAATTCTTCTGTAGTATATTCCCAATAGGCCTTTTGGGTACATCGCCAACTATAATGACAAAGTGGATGGACTTTCAGCATAAAGAGCAGCTCAGAATGATACATAGTCAATTAATTTACCAGTAGTTCTTCTACAATCTATTTTACAAAATTTGATCTATGCACTCAATTGATCCATGGACATATGAGATTTATGCCAGTTCAGTCGACTGTAGTATATACCCAATAGCCCTTTTGCCTACAGCACCAACTATGACAGCAAAGTGGATGGACGTTTGGGATAAAGAGAAGCTCAGAACGATAGAAAGTTGATTAATTTATCAGTGGTACTTCTGCAAATCTATTCTGCAAAATTTGATCTATGCACTCACTTGATCTATGCACATATGAGATTTATGCCAATTCAGTTGACGAAATGATTTATGTGAATGTTTATTAACTCAATACAGGACTACAAATGAACTATGTATACCAACCCGTTGCAGCGCAGGTGAATGAATTCAACATCTGCATCAAATTTATGCAGCAAAAAAAGCATAAGTGATATGTTTTATCGTAAGTAAATCTTTAAGCTAATATCACATGATTTGCGGTTAATCTTGGCATTAAGGGGGGTGACATGGCAAATATTATCACAAAGAGAACATCCGATAATTGGTCAAACATACTCCATTTTTTCTAATGAAGCACACACTAATCGAATTAATATATTATTGACGGATCAAATGTTTAAAAACTCATGTACAAACAATGAATCAATAAGTTTAGAGACATGCCACTAAGTTCATTACTGCTGTTAAAGCATTCGAGATAGAATGAACTTATTGTCAACAGGAATAGCTAACGGGGAAACCAGCAATGCATGTATACTCAACATTTGTATATTTTATATGAAAACTCAACACTTTCCTCTTTTCTTTTATATTTTTATAGTAATCAAATGGTGGATTAAATCTTTCGGGCAAACATTGAGACCATTGTAGAGACAATGCAAGAATTAGCCATGTTCCATGGTAAAATTGTGGGCGTTTGGAGTAAGCACAATATTTTAAGATGTAGAGTTTTGAATAAATCAAGTTGATAAACGTATTACCAAGATCATTCCTAAAAAACAATCATTAAATTCCATAAAGCATAAAAATGGTAGAAATATAACTTTCATAATGCAACTAGTCATACTCCCTCCTTCCATCTATATAGGGCCTAAAGCATTTTTCAACACCGCATTTGACTATTGACAAGATTAATAGTACATGAGATGTATAATGTAAGAATTATATCATTCTAAGCTCCTTTCACATACGAATTTGATGGTATGCTTTGTGTAAGTTGCATGTCATATATTATTGCTCTAACATTTGGTCAAAGTTAGCCTCGAAAACACAATAGGCCCTATATAGATGGAAGGAGGGAGTTACAAATATAGTTCATACGACATGCATAATTAGAATGTAAATGATAAATATGCAATATATATTTATAAAATAATGAAAGCCAAACATACTTAATGAAAATAAATTCGAACAGGTCATATATTTGTAAACTTCATCACTCAGTTCCATTTTTTCACTAAATAAAAAAACAAAATGTTCCTATAATAAACTATATAAAATTCTAGCCGGTGCATCGAGCAGGCCACTTTGCTAATGTGATAAAAGAAGAAAATCTAGCCGTGTGTGAATTCAGCAAACTTATGGGCATCGGTTATCCGCAAAGGTTGGTTGTGTGTGGTGAAATGCTCCTCATGGTTATACTCAAAATAGAGTCTCTTCTGCCCCTCAAAGGTCCCCCCTCCCCCCGCGATGGCTGCGTCGCTGTCTGCTCCGGCGCTCGTGACGGCCCAATGCTCACGGCGGCCACGCCGTCTTCGGCGGCCTCTCCGACTCCGGCCATCGCGCTCGCTGCGGCTTCCCTCGCTGCCCGCAAGGCCGATCCGGCCGTTCAGGGATGCTTCGTCCCATCGTGCAAGCTCCCTTGCACGCCATCGGTGCCGGCCAGTCTGCCTCCTCTGCCAACCGTCCCCGTCCTCCTTGGCAGCGCATCTTCCGGTCGCCCGACGGAGCCTCTGGCCTCCTCTGCTCATCGCCAAGCTCGCAACCGCCCCGGCCTGATCTGGATCGGGGGCCTGTGTCCCCACTGCCGGAGCCACATTTGTGTTCTGAGTACGTCGTCGTGGAGGTGCCAGAGACCATTGACGGGTCACCGAAAGCGCTGCCCTGCCTAGACGGCAGACAACTACCTGATGCCCTGTTTAGCTCCAGCCCCTGGTCTCTGACACAGACGCAGACGCAAATGCAGACTTCCTTGTCGGGCCAGATGCGGCATGCGTGGGGCTCGTGGAGGACGCTGCAGGCTGGAAGCTCGTCCAGTCCCACCATGCACGACAGGCACCTCGCCCACCTTCGGCTTTCATGCCTCAACAGCATCCTCGGCCACCCGCATGGCTCTGGAATAGATATTTTCATTGCTTCAGAAAAGGTCAACGAGCGGCCGAGTGTAGGGGTCCAATCCAGTGCAACAGATGCTTTCGCTCGCGATACTGCGCACGGTATGGCTGCAAGCCGATGCAGCCGCAGTCTTCTGCATGTTCTGCTCGGCCGCTGGCTCATTCTAGGGCTACGATTGTTGGGCCTTCATCGGCAGCTGAGATACACGAGGGCCTGTCCAACATGAAGACTCTTCGCCGTGATTCCTCGCCTTACACGTTTGTTGCTCCAGGCTGCTGTCCCAGGAGGATTCACACGCGCTATCCAACGCTGGCAGCCGCACAAGCGTGGCAGGAGCCACCAAATCCTCCTCGTTCTCCAGACCTGCTGCTCCTTCTCTGTTTACATGAAATAACACCTTATTTTCTGCTGGATTTTCATGATTTTGATCATTTTGGTCTCTGTTATATTCAGGTACCTGCACAGGCATAACACCAAGAGTGGAACTAGCAGGAATATTAGCACATTGGTCAGCACAATTGTTATCGCCCCCTTGATCAAAATCCCTAAGATTGGATGGAAGGAGAAGAATTTTTTACGAAGAAGGGCACCGGCATTTGGATGAAGTGGCTTGAAAGAAAGGAATAGTTCATCAAAGACAACATCTCTAGATATGTACACCCTGCTAGTAGAGACGTCAAGGCATTTGACCCCTTTATGCAGAGGACTGTAGCCTAAAAAGACACATTGTTTGGAACGAAATGCAAGTTTGCGTGTATTTTATGGTCTAAGATTCGGCCAAGATGCATATCCAAAGATGCGAAGAGATTTGTAATCTGGGGTGACACAAAAGCACTACTAGGGAAAAGCCTATACACAGAATCTTATCAGCAGCGCGCCTCAAAATAACTCGCTGCTGCTAACTAGCAGTAGCGCGGTCCGCAGCAACCCGCTGCTGGTAAAAATATAGCAGTAGCGCGTCCAACGAAAGTCGCGCTGCTGCTATAATTCCTACGAGGCCGCCGCGAGGCTAGTTATAGCAGCAACGCGTTAGCACGACGCGCGCTACTGCTACTTAGCATAGTAGCAGCGCCTTTCCCAGACAAGCGCTACTGCTAAGTTTCCTACAAAAATTTAGTCCCACCTCGCTCCGTGAAGAGAGTTTATACCACCTTAAATATGTTACTTCTCACACTTTGACAAGCACTTGATCTTCATTGAACTCTATGTGTAGAATTTGTGGCTGCAATATGAGTCTTCACCTGTTCCTAAACCGGTGAGGACTCATATTGTCGAATCAGATTGTACACAAAAAGATCGTTGATGATCAATGTGTATTTTTGCATGCTGACATATATCAGTAGCGCTTTATCTTGAAAAGCGCTGCTGCTAGATAGCCTAACAGTAGCGCGTTTTTCCGAAGAGCGCTACTGCTAAGCCATCTATCTCCTCCCTTCGGATCCACTCACACACACAGCCACAAATTCTATCTGCGCCGCGCGCCCCCGGCCGTCGCCCCTCTCCTCCGCGCGTCTGCGCCGCGCGCCCCCGTCGCCGCTCCTCCATCTGCGCCGCGTGCCGTCACCTCCTCCTCCTTGCTGGACTCGGTACCGGCCTCCTCCTCCGTCCTCCCTCTCCACTCGCCGCTGGCCGGCCCCTCCTCGCTCCGCCTTCCTCCTCCGTTCTCCCTCAACTGGCCGCGCCGGCCGGCCCCTCCGCGCTCCGCCTTCCTCCTCCATCCTACTCTCTTCTCCCTCCTCGAGTCGCCCTCCTTCTCCCTCCAGCTCATATGCAACATTTGATTTAGTTGATTTAGTTGACTTAGTAGAACATTTTGATTTAGTTGATTTAGTAGGCTAGTTGATTTAGTTGCCTTAGAATATTTTGATTTAGTTGACTTAGTAGGTTAGTTTATTTAGTTGACTTAGAACATTTTGATTTAGTTGATTTAGTAGGCTAATTCATTTAGTTAATTTAGTTGACTTAGAACATTTTGATTTAGTTGATTTAGTTGACTTAGAACATATTGCTTTAGTTGACTTAGTAGGCTAGTTGATTTAGTTGACTTAGAACATTTTGATTTAGTTGATTTAGTAGGCTAGTTGATTTAGTTGACTTAGAACATTTTGATTTAGTTGATTTAGTTGACTTAGAACATATTGCTTTAGTTTCTTTAGTAGGTTAGTTTATTTAGTTGACTTAGAACATTTTGATTTAGTTGATTTAGTAGGCTAGTTGATTTAGTTGACTTAGAACATTTTGATTTAGTTGATTTAGTAATCCTTTGCTCATATTGCTTTAGGAAGAATGGCGCCACCACCACCACTATGTCAACTGTGCAAGTCAAGATGCGTGACAGCCTTGCAACCGGCAAGCTGTTCGGCATCTACTTCGGCCGAGTTTTAGTCATGCGTGACAAGAAATTAGATGAAATGTAATAACTATTTTATTTTTAGTGTTGGCATTACTGCATTGTGTCATTTTTCTTAGTTTACACAGATCGTCCCATGCAATGTGAGGTTGAAATTCAACAAGCTGACAGGAGACACTGTGACATTTGAGGCTCCTGGGGGGCCGTACACTATGGAGGTCGAGAGAGGACGCAATATGTCGCAGATTGGAGGAGATGGATGGGCCCGTTTCGTCGCTCGCATGCATCTTACTGGTGGTGAGTTGATCAGCTTCAACTTCCGAGTAGAAAGACCCAAACTAGCTGTCATTTATCTCAACCTGGTGGAAGATGATGAAGATGACGAAGATGATGAAGATGATGAAGATGATGAGGACCCACTTCATGAAGCCATCGTAGCTCAAAGAACAAGGCTGAGTGAGGAGGAGGTGTCCAACCTGTGGGACATAATTCCGCCACGTGCTGACTTTGTCGGGGTGCCATTCGTGGCCCGCTTGACAAATACCATGGTTGATCGACATGATATGGTATGTTATACTTACAAATGCAAATTAATAGTGTGAATTACTTAGTGTACAGTCCAATGATATGGTATATGTTGTGTGGAATCTAGTCGATGATATATATGTTTTAGTGTAGAGTTCGATCACATGCTTATTAATTGATATGTTTTTCTTATTCAGAAATTGGCAATCTGTGAGTTATGGTATCGAGCCTGATGAAGAAGGCTCAGCTGGACTACGCCTTACTGCAAGGGGCTCCGTCACAACCTATACTTACCGCGTGGACACGGACGGTCGCACACACTTAAGCTCGGTTGGGTGGAAGAAATTCCTCGATGGCAAGAATCTTCGTGTTGGACAGGCTATCCTAATTACTATCAGGAACACCAACCGCCCAGGCTTGAGGATGATGATTGTCTTCGATATCATCTAGAACTACATGTGTGTGTGGCTATATCATCTAGAACTACATATGTGTGTGTGGCTATATCATCTAGAACTACATATGATGATCGTCGTCGATATCATCTAAAACTACATATGATGATGGCCGTTGATATGACCATGCATGTATTGCTTGAGGATACATTTTGGCTGTGCATGAAATTGTTATCTTAGTACTCCTTCGTTTCCAAATTACTCGTCGTGGTTTGAACTAAAACCACGACAGTAATTTGGAACGAAGGGAGTACTACCGTACCTAGTAATGGTTCATGAATTTGATGAAGGATAGTACCTAGTTTCTAGCATCTGAAGGTAGAGTTGAAATGGAAAATGATGAAAGAGATAGCAGTAGCGTTGGATGAGGAAATCGCTACTGGTAGCTAATAGTAGCGCGTTCCTAAAAAGCGCTGCTGATATCGTTCAACAGTAGTAGCGCTGGTTCGGGCCGCGCTACTACTATGAGTTAGCTGTAGCGCCTTATTAGTAGCGCGGCCACCCGCGCTGCTGCTAGCCTGAAAACCCGCGCTGCTGCTAGCCTTTTCCCTAGTAGTGAAGAGATGTGTTATGGGACTCTCAAATTTGATCACTTTGCTAGGACAAATATTAATAAGATATGTAGCAGTGAGAAAAGCTTCATCCCATAACTTGAGAATCTTGGATGCATGAGCTAGCAATGCTAGTCCTACTTCAACAATATGACGATGTTTTCGTTCAACAGAACCATTACGTTGGTGAGCATGAGGACACGAGACATGATGTGAGTTTCTCATACTCACCATCCCAGTCTGTTTGCATGGCAAGGATTTTGGAGTTTAGTTGGCATTCAACAAGATTCTGGAAATTGCTAAATACTTGAAATACATCAGGCCATTTCTTTAGTAAATAAATCCAAGTAAATTTACTATATTCATCAATAAAGCTTACGTAGTTTGAGAATCTACCAACTTAAGTGGGGGCTGGCCCCCGAACATTTGAAAAAACAAGTTGCAAAGGAGCAGTAGATACACTGGTAGAGATGGGATATAGTAACAGATGACTTTTTGCTTGTTGACACGCATCACAAACTGACTCACTACTAGACACATAAGGGAGATTATTCTTACTAAGAACATGTTGAACGATAACTTAAGATGGATGACCCAAGCGTCTATGCGACTTTGCCGAAGATGGTTCGGTGACACTCCAGGCTTGTTTATTTGACCATGAAGATGATGATGATGATATAAGTGGATAGAGACCTCCTTCACAGTTTCCTCTAAGAATGACTCTCCTCGTTGCCAAGTCCTTAATCACAAAAGAGTAGGGGTAAAATATTATGAGAACATTGTTGTCAAGAGTAAATAGATGAACAGAGACAAGATTTTTCGATGCATGGGGGACATGTAGAACTTTATTTAGATGCAACTCTTTTCTGGGGGTTTTAACAATTGAGATACCAATGTGAGTAATATCCATACCGGTTCAACTTGCCGTGTGCACTTGGTCACCTCTGTGGTACCTTTCCCGCATCGTTAACTTGTCGAGTTCCCCGGTGATGTGCTCAGTGGCTCCAGAATCTGCATACCAATTTGTCTCAATCCCATAGGAGATGGTGATGAGGTTGGCCTTCTTCTTTTCTTCATGATCCTCTTCATAGGGATGCCAGTAAGCCCTTGTGCCGCCGGCATGGTATTTGTAGCAGATTTGGCATTCGGGATAATCTCCCTCATGTTGTTGTTGTTGCTGCTGTTGTGGTGGTTGACGCTGATGTTGTTGATAGCCGCCGCCACCACCGCCGCGAGCAGGAGGGGGAGAGGGGCGATCACCATGACCGCGCCCTCTGTTACCTTGCCCACAGCCTCCTCTGAAGCGAGATTGCCCACGCCCTCTGTAGATAGCGTTGGCAGAAGAGCGAAAACCAGTTGGTCCATTGCCCAACACCTCCATCCTCTGGTCAAACGCGGAGATCTGCGAGAAGAGATCATCAAAAGTAATTGAATTCTTGATAGCGCCGACTGCAGCAATGATGGGATCATAGACCCGATCAAGTCTTGCGAGGATGTAATCCACCATCTCCTGGTCGGATACCGGACAACCGGCCGCAGCTAGCTCGTCACCATTCTGAAGTGGGAGAAATCGAATTCCTGCTCATTAGTTTCCGATTTTGTCGTTCAGAAGTATCTGTGTTTCTGTGTAGTATTTGTGTATACTTCCATATAAGCAAGTACGCCAATGCAGAGAGAACTAATTAGTGAACAACATGCAGAGCTCAATCTAATGAATGAGAAATTGAGCGTCGAAGCAGGAAAAGTAAACTCACTGGAGTGAGAAGATCAACTGCGCTCTCAGGTGGCATTATTCAAGTAAAAGGTACTCCCTCCGTCCCAAAATTCTTGTCTTAGATTTCTCTAGATACAGACAAGAATTTTGGAACGGAGAGAGTATGAACTAATTAAGATTATTATTAAAAAACTAATTAAGATCAATGTTTAATAGCCAGTGGACAATCTAGCTTCTCTCTTTAACAGGCCTAAGCTACTGGCTATCTATAAAGAGTGTGTCTAGGTCTCAGTCGACTGAGACTTAACAAGTCTAACAAGTCTATGTCAAGTGATATAACATTTAAGCAAGAAAAAGAAAACTAGACGGAAAAATTAGCACGTATCTCAACGTAAGATCCTATGAATATAGCATCGACTAAGACTTGGTTGCAATCCCGATCTACAAATCTAGCTTCTCTCTTTATAGCAGGCCTGAGATAATGTCAGTCTGAATCTGAAATCACCCACGTAGTGTTTGTTTGAGTGCAAAATGTGTATCAGTCATTGTTGGGATAATACTACCTTTAGCGTTTAAGGTTTTTGCAAATTGATATTTTCATGAAGTTTCACTATTTGGATATGTAGTCGCTGGAGGGGTTGCTATCATGCATATTATTAATTTTGTATCATACCTACAGCAGTATAATTATTTTTAAGAACAGAAAACAGATATGCAAAGAATGTTTTTGCATATATTTTTCTAAGATGATCCATGCCTATCCTCATCTGATGAACATGTGACTGATTCAGGTGTAGATAAATTAGGGATAGTTGACTGGGCTGCTTGCTTAATGGCAAATGAGCGCACTAATTATATGATTTAGGTGACAATGCATTATGCATGGTTGTAATAAATCTACTTCTTTGTCATCTTCAACTTTTACGTATATTGTTGTCCTTCTCTTTAATTGATAGCAAAAGATACACACAAAATTATCGTACATACATTTCAATTTATAACTATTCATTGTTCTATTGCTTAGACCATAGTATACATATTCACGACTTACCGATAGGCACACCATGTGGCCGCGTGGGCTAAGCTAGTATATTCCACTGATTATCTCATATCGGGGTTGAAAGCAATTATCACACACGAATGTTTGGACTAGTGAATTATGTTCATGAAATTTGGTAGCAAAAAGGAAAACAACATAATTTTTGGGGTCAGTTCTTTTGAGTTATGCTGTGAAAATAAGCTTTAGATAAGCTCCTCTGTAAATAAGCTCCAAATAATAAGCTAGCCAATTCTTTTCCATGTCTGTTTTGTCAGCTTATCTATCGTATGGTCAGTGAAAAGTCCGTAATGCCCTTGGACTATATTGTCGTTCGGATTAAATGATACCACTTTTTTATCATTTTGCTGCACATATCAGTGGTACAACGACCTCCTAAACAAACCGTTTAAAACCCCTTTCCATGTCGGCATTTGGAACCGTCGCCAAGTGAGTGTGGGCGATAGGGGGGGTCCTTCCCACACGACCTAGAAATCGTCGGATGACCAAGAGTCGTCGCGGCCGGATCTACATCGACGATGCTGGATGGGGTCCCGAGGCCGATTCAATCGAGTATGGATACCGGGTCCCCTTCGGCGGCATACACGTTTTCATCGGCAGGATCGGAGGGCCTGGGCCTGAGCCGGACATCTGCACCGACCTCATCGAGACGGCTCAGCGCGCGCGACAAGCCCGGGCTAAACCGTCCGTGAAGCATGTCTTCGTTGGAGTCACCCATGGAGGGGAGTACGACGCCGGTTCAGAGCACGGTAGCGAGACCGTCGTTTACTCCGGCGATGAATCTTCAGCAGGAGAGACCGAGTCATTGTACCAGTTGCAGGATGATATGATCAGGGGCTGTTCCGACGGTGACAGCATTCCGGACCCCCCAAGCCGGCTAAACCGGGTTGGAGTGTTCACGGCCGGTACGCAAGCAGCAAACCTCTCTTCAACCGCAGCAGCAATGCTTTCCGGTTCAGCAGCGGCAGCAGGGGCAGGAGGCCCGGTGCGACCGCCGGTTCAAGTTCTGTCAGATCTGTTTGAGGCACTAGCAGCGCTCATGGCGGAGGACAATCCAGCAGATCAGGAGGCTCATAACGCAGAAATTGCGAAGGTGAAGGAGCAGATCACGCAAGCTAAAGCGGATCTAGCGGCAGAGAAGGAGCGTATGGCTGCGGAGCGGGCCGCTTTGGATGCACAGGCTTACAAACTCATGCTTGACCAGAGCGCGTCACAGGAGGTGTTAAGGCGGAAGTACAGATCGCGCCTGCCCTCTGGATTTGATCCTAGAAACCTCTTTCAGACACCCGGAGCCGGACCCAATAACCCGCCCAAAGACAGGAGGTAAACCGGATTGAGGCACCGGGAGCGGAGCGACGGTCCAACCGCGCTGATGGAGCCCCGCAGCGAACACGGTGATTCCTCCGCGATCTGAGCGCCCGGGCCATTACTCTAACCCTATGGACAACCTTGTTGCGGCTGCTTTGCACGATTGAGGCGATCCGATTGAAGGAGATTCCCCTGGCAGTTGAGACACGCCGGGTTAAGGAGCTTCTCGGACTGCACCGATCCAGCGAAGCGTATTCATACAGCCGCGATCGGATTCACTCTATGCCCGCCCAAGCGAGCTACAGCGGCGCATGGATGAACCGCCCTATCAAATGTAACGGGACCGTGAAGCGGCCCGAGGCAATCACCAGATAGGTGGCGTTCGTGATGCTCAGGAGGTGGTGGATCGGGCCCGGGCACGCAGAGAGGCTGAGTTAGCAGCGCAGGATGATGCGGATCAACACACACCGGTTCGCCCTACCACCTTCGCCGGACCAGGAGTCACATCCGCTTTGGGAGTGCCCTGTTTAATCCCCGCTTTACGCAATGTGCGTCTACCTAAGGATTTTAAAGGCCCGCGCAAGGTGCCGAATTACACTGCAGATCTATCCCCTGAAGCGTGGGTTGAGAGTTATGAGATGGCCGTGGAGATGCTAGATGTTGATGAAGCCGCGTGTAAAGTACTTCACTATGATGATGGAGGGCACAGCGCGTACTTGGTTGAAAAGCTTGCCCCCCAATTCTATCAGTTCATGGGGTCAGTTACGGGCCCGGTTTATCCAGAATTTCAAGGATACATGTAAGCAGCCCAAATCCATAGTAGACCTGGCGGCTTGCGTTCAGGAAGAAGGGGAGTCAACAGCCCGTTGGGTACGCCGTGTATCTGAGATTTTGCACTCTTCGGACCGGATCAATGCTGACTCGGCGATCATAACATTAGAAAGCAACTGCCGGCTTGAGCCCTTGAAATTTAAGCTGGGACGTATGAAGCGGTTCTGCAATGATATGGGAACCCTCATGGCCGCTTTGGTAAAATATGCCGATTCAGACAGTACCAAGGATCCTGAAGCAGATGATGATGAAGCAGGAAAGGGAAAGAAGAACGGCAACTCCAAGCAGCAGCATTTCAAACCGGCGGGTCATGGAAACGGGGGCAAGCGCAAGGCTGATGGTAATCCGGATTTCGTAGCCAACACTAATGCGCAGGACAGAGGCCCGCGGCGCAGAGGCAAGGCGAGTCGGGGTCCGAATGCTAGTGCAAGCCGTTTGAATTACTTGTTGAATCAGCCTTGTCCCAAGCATGGAACAAAGGAATCCCCATCGAATCATCTTTGGAAAGACTGTTATATTATGCAGGAGTTCAAAAATTCTGATGCTTTCCGATATGACCAGGGGTCAGGTGGCGGTTCAGGATCCGGTTTCCATGGGCCGGGTCAGGACGGAGCTTCTGGTTCAGGGCATAACCAGGGCAATCTCAATAATCAGAGTAATCAAGGTGGCCAGCAGCAGCAGCAACAGTCAGGCTATCAGAGCCAACCAAAGCAGTTGAATGGCGGGCAGTATCATGTTTTCACAACCAGTCTGGACAAGCGGGATCGGAAGCTTCACAAACGGGCAGTAAACTCTGTTGAACCGGCTTTGCCGCGGTATTTGCGCTGGTCAGAGCAGCCTATCGTATGGAGCAGAGAGGACCATCCCCCCCGGGTTGATAATCCGGGTCAGCTGGCTTTGGTGGTAGATCCTCAGGTTGGGGGCTATAAGTTTACTAAGGTACTTATGGATGGAGGAAGCAGTATCAATATATTGTATTATGACACTTTCCGTCGCATGGGTCTCACGGATAAAGATCTCAGACCGTCCAATACGGTGTTCCATGGTGTAGTGCCAGGCAAATCTGCTTATCCTATTGGTAAGATAGCCCTGGATGTGGCTTTTGGAGATGAACATGATTCCCGGTCTGAAAAGCTAACTTTTGAAGTGGTGAAAATCCGGAGTCCATATCATGCATTGTTCGGACGGCCAGCTTATGCTAAGTTCATGGCACGACCCTTTTATATTTACTTACAGCTCAAAATGCCGGGTTACAAAGGAACGATAACGGTGCATGGAAGCCGCCGAGTCGCTTTGGAATGTGAGGAAGGAGATGCAGCTTATGCAGAGGCAGTCTGTGCCACGGAGGAGTTGAAATTTTATAAGGACAATGTTGATCCGGCAGATATGACCCCTTTGAAGAAGCCCACTACAGAGCATGAATCGGATCTGAAGTTTAAATCGGCGGTGAGACCAAGCTTGTTGACTTTGTGCCAGCGATTCGTCCAAGCAGTTCACTGTCAGTGCCAACCTGGATCCCAAATAGGAAGGCGCGCTCATCGAGTTCATCCGTGAGAACCGGGACATCTTTGCATGGAAACCATCTGACATGCCAGGTGTACCGAGAGAACTCGCTGAGCACACACTTAATGTGGATCCTAAGTATAAACCGGTGAAACAGTTTCTCCGCCGGTTTAATGAAGAAAGGCGCAAGGCCATTGGGGAAGAAGTAGCCAGGCTTCTGGCGGCTGGCTTTATCATTGAGGTGTTTCATCCGGAGTGGCTTGCTAATCCGGTGCTGGTCCTTAAGAAAAACGGCACCTGGCGTATGTGTGTGGACTACACAGATCTCAACAAGGCTTGCCCAGCAGATCCTTTTGCTCTCCCCCGCATCGATCAGATTATTGATGCCACGGCGGGATGTGAGCGTTTAAGTTTTTTGGACGCATACTCTGGATATCATCAGATCAAAATGGCGGTTAAGGACCAGGAGAAGACGGCGTTTATAACTCCCTTTGGAGCCTTCTGCTATGTATCTATGCCTTTTGGGCTCAAGAGTGCCCAGGCTACTTATCAGAGGTGTGTGCAGAATTGCTTGCATACGCAGATTGGCCGCAATGTGCATGCTTATGTAGATGACATTGTGGTGAAGTCAAGACAAAAGGAGACACTGGTGGAAGATTTGAAGGAGACCTTCGACAACTTGCGCATTTATAAGATGATGCTTAATCCGGCCAAGTGCGTTTTGGTGTTCGGTGGCAAGTTATTGGGGTTCTGGTGTCTAACAGAGGAATCGAGGCTAATCCGGAGAAAATTAAAGCCATCACTTCCTTGGCTAAACGAAGTGTATCAACGATGTTCAACGCTGGCGGTCCGGATTGCTGCGTTGAGCGGTTTATCGGCCGCCTCGGGAGAAGGCCATCCCTTATACCGATCTTTGAGGAAGGCGGATAATTTTATGCGAGTCCAGCTGCTGATGAAGCCTTTGAGGATTTAAAGCGGCAATTGGCCAACCCGCTTTGTTCTTGCGGCTCCGGTTGACAAGGAACGCTGTTGTTATATGTGGCAGCCAATGCTCGGCGATGGCGTAGCCATTGTGGTAGAACGCAAGGAGGCGGAAAGAATATCCGGTTCAACGGCGGTTTATTATATCGATGAGGTGCTTATTGAGTCCAAGCGAGATATCCGCATTGGCGAAGCTAGTCTATGGTGTTTTTATGGCCAGCGGAAGCTGAAACAATATTTCCAAGGGCATCCTATTACGATGGTTAGTTCAGCTCCTTTGGGTGATATCATACAAAACCGGAGGCGATCGGCGGATTGCAAAATGGGCCATCGAGCTTGGGCCACATGGGCTAAAGTATATACCGCGCACATGATAAAGTCACAAGCCCTTGTTGATTTCATTAATGGTGGACAGAGTTACAAGCACCGGAGGAGAAGCGGATCACACATCTTGGACTATTCATTTTGGTGATCCGGACAATTGGAAGGCTCGGGGGCTGGAGTCGTTTTAACTTCCCACGAGGTGATAAGTTTTGTTACGTTCTCCGTCTAATGTTCCCTTGTACTAATAATGCAGCTGAGTATGAAGCCTTGCTCCATGGTCTCCGCATGGCTAAGGAGATGAACTTAACCCGGGTTAAGTGCTTTGGTGACTCGGACCTGGTGGCTCAGCAAGTATCTGGCACTTGGGATTCTAAGGACCCCCTCATGGCCGCATATCGTCGAGAAGTGGATAATATTGCAGGTTGCTTCAAGGGCTATCAAGTGGATCATGTGGATCGCCGGAAGAACGAAGCGGCAGACGCTTTAAGCCGTTTGGGTTCTCAGCGTAAACCAGTTCCACCTAATGTCTTTCTGGACGTCTTGCACAACCCGTCAGTTCAGCTCCCTGGTGAAGCGGATTTGGCAATTCCTGATCCGGAGGCTCAGTTGGTGGCGGCGTTACATGCTATTCCGGATTGGACGGTTCCTTACCTTGCGTATATGACTCGAGGAGAGTTGCCAGACGATGAGGTTACGGCGAACAGATAATTGGCGCTCCAAATCTATAGCGATTATTAATGGTGAGTTGCATCATTGCGGTGTTTGAGGCGTTTCAACGCTGTGTTTCCCCGAGGAAGGCTGTGAAATTTTAAAAGAAATCCATGAAGGGATTGCGGGCATCACGCCGGTTCAAAGTCCACAGTGGCGAAGGCATTACGTCATGGATTTTCTTGGTTAGCTGCTCATGCCGATGCGGAGGACTTGGTCAAGCGGTGCGATGGATGTCGAAATTCTCGAGCGTGCTCATGTACCGCACAGAATTGCGGATGATCCCAATAACGTGGCCGTTTGCGACACTGGGGCTGGATATGGTTGGGCCCTTTAAGCGATCCAAAGATAAGAAGACCCACATGTTGGTGGCAGTTGACAAGTTCACCAAGTGGGTTGAAGCGGAACTGTCGATAAGTGTGATGCGGCAACAGCGGTGCGTTCATCAAAAGGTGATTTTCGGTTTGGCTTTCCACAGTATCATTATCGACAATGGCACTAATCTGTCCAAGGAGCTATGAAAGAATTACGTGAGCGTGAGCATATCCGCTTGACGTATCATCGATGGCGCACCCCATCCGATGGGCAGGCGAGCGTGCTAATCAGAAATCTTGCGAGGCATCAAACCCGACTTCGGTTCCATTACGAGAGAACACCGGGTGCTCGGTTGAAGAGCTCCCATCGGTACTATGGAGTATCAATACTATGCCAAACCGGTCTACGGGGTACACCCCTTTCTTCATGGTTTACGGAGCAGAGGCAGTTCTCCCCAGTGACATCAGGCACGATTCGCCCCGTGTAGCGGCTTATGTTGAAGCGGACAACGAGGTGGCACGACAGGACGCTTTGGACCTATTGGATGATGAGCGTGATATGGCGGCCGCTCGTTCGGCGATTTACCAGCAAGATCTTCGTCGGTATCACAGCCGCCGGGTTAAGACCAGAGTCTTTCAGGAAGGAGATTTGGTGTTTCGTCTCATCCAAGACCAGACAGATATGCACAAGTTATCCCCGCCTTGGGAAGGACCCTTTGTGGTCAGCAAGAATCTACACAACGGTTCCTACTATCTGGTTGATATTCGAGGCGTAAAGACTCACGTACATCGAGGAGGAGACCAATAGGCCGTGGAATATAGCTCATCTTGACCTTACTACACTTGAGTCATCGGCTCGGTTTATGTACATAGCATAACAATGTATATATTATCTTGATATAATAAAAATCAGGGCCTCGGCTAAGCGGGGTCTCTGTTTTCTTATCATGTGGTTACATGGAGTGTTTACTGTTTTCAAAGCGGCCTCCGGTTTACCCCTTGACAGATTATATTTATCACTTGGGGGCTTGGTGGTGTCCGAACCAATGCAACACCTCTTGATAAGCGAAAGCCACCAGATCATTGGGGACACGGTCACGTCTGAACCGTTCACGCCTCTTGGTCGGCCAATAGGGCCAGCGTCACTTGGGGGCTTGGTGAACCCGAACCAATGTCATGCCACTTGGCGGCGTACTCGCCAAGAGTCTTTGGGGACTGGCGATTAGCACCATCGCTTCGCCTCGGGGGCCTGGTCGCGTCGACCATGGTAATGCCATCGACCAGCTCCATGAAGCTTTACTTTTGCAAAGAGTTATTGCCTTTGTTGCCATATTTGGTATTCGATTTTTGTTGCGTTTTCAACCCGGCGAATATTTTTATCCGGTTTAGTGTCGAGAATAAACCGACAGGACACGGTTTGGTATTGCACCGAAGTTTTTTATCTGCCCGGTTTACCTTCTTCCGGTTCATCTTTATGGAGTAGCACGGGGGCTTGTGCTGTTTCAGCACGCCTATGTGGGAGTTATTGTCTCCCCAGACGGTCATTGGTTTTTAAAGGCCTCCGCTTCAAGATTGGCTACGCCAGCTTTATGCCCAGATACGGCAGGTATTTGTATCGCATACTCATTGATTTTCGGTACACCAAATATATTGGATGCCATAAACCGGCTGGCGGTGTCACCGCTGCCGAGGTTCAATTTTTTGGATTGCAGGGAGTATGAATCAAACAAAAGTTTCATCGATGCACGAAGGCATCTCCAGGCAGCAAGTTTTGACTAAGGCTATTACAAGGCAACACAGTGCCCAAATGAGATCATTGTTTTTTGGCTAAACAGCCCACGACAGTTGTCTAACCCGGCTACCGGTTCACGACTATTCTTCATCCTCCGCCGCTTCAGCATCTTCATCTCTACCCATCGGCTGGAAATCCACAGTAGTCCAGTCGATTCCCATTAGCGCTTGGAAAACAGCCTGTTCGTGAATCAAAGACGACGGTTCAATGTCAGGTGCGTAAGTATGCTTACGGATTGGAGGGATCAAGTTTTCCGGTTCAAAAGTTGGGGCGGACACACGCTTGTT